>JABUQX010028138.1:25000-55356 GCA_015478945.1 Trachelipus rathkii
ATATATATATATATATATATATATATATATATTATATATATATATATAATATATATATATATAAAAAACATATATATACTAATATTATATATACATATATATACTATATATATATATATATATTAATATATATATTGTTATATATATATATATATATATACTATATATATATATATATATATATATAATATATATATATATATATATATATATATCCTCTATGCTAAATACTACCACACCTTGATTAAACTCAATATACACATAGCACTCATGGAGGAATCTAATCTAACATACGACAGCTAGCTACCTCTCTAAATTTCCCAATTATACAATCCTAAGACAAGATAAGGTCCATCCAACATAGCCTACGGTAATACTCCTCCATACCAAGCAACAACAACAACACACCAACAACAACAACTAAAAAAAAAAAAAAAAAGAATATTAAATTTCTAAACACTACAAACCACACACAACTAATTCTGAACAACAATCAAATCTCAACCTATCAATCAATTGAAATGAAAATTAATAAAAAAAAAACATACAACCTAACTATTTTCTATATCTTTATTCCCACCTCTGAACACTGCCCACAGGATTATAACACACGACCTACTTCGCATTAACCCAATACTATATATCTGATCACTGGCAGGAGACTTCAATGTCTATCAACCCTGCATTGTTTAAAAATAACATACCCTCTACCATTGGTGATAAACTCATTGACAAAACTGTACTCACACTATCAGCTACCTCAAACACACAGATCAGCCTACTCCGACAATCATTCCAATACTCAGTACTACCACGAACCCCCGTCATTTCCATCTCTGTTCCTCCTAAATTCGGATTACCGCAACATGGCAAACCTTTCACGTTCTATATTTTGATCATATCACAATATTAATTAAAATTTTAGCATAAACACCGACACACACACACCTCCTTTCGCAAGATACAAACAACTATAAGAAGCAAACTGGGTAAGGGTCACAGCAAATTTTACATAGAATAACGAAACTACAACCCTTCCAAACGGTAAACTTTAACATATCTCGACAAAGCAATACAGCTCTTCATTAAAACGCATTCTAAAGTCATAAAAAAATTACATTCTCTCCCACAAGGGCTACAACAAACAACTTCAATCCCATCGTGAACGCCTTCCTAAGACAAAATAACAACCCAAATAAAGATCAAATGAACCAATTATAGTTCTCAACAATATAATAAACAACTTAAGTCAACTTGAAATAAGAATAAAAAAGCTGGCAACGTAACCGCTCAAGACACTACAACCAATTAAACAAACAACAACAAACCATTTTCCGAGCGGCAACTAAAAAAACTATCCCACTTCTAAAACCAGGGATGGCAACGGACCAACCCAATCAATTGATTTTTTCACACTGATTTTTCACTTGAATTTTTTGCTCCAAAACAATCCATGATTTTTTGCTTATTTTGATTTTTTTGTTTTTTATATAATATTTTTTAAGTTATTCTGGATAATTTAACAGGTGTTTAACTTCAACCATAGAAAATCAAAAATTAGAATACCATAATCATATAGCAAGGCTATCCTGTTTCTTCAAATCTTACACTTTAAAAAATATCAACAAAAGATCATGTTTCGCAGAACATGTTTCTTTTATTTCTGATGTAAATTATATTATCATTATTAAAATAACATTTTCTTATTGTTGTTTGATTCTCTTGTGTCATAGCCCTATAAGCCCCTATTTTACAGGCTTTTGAACCTCGGGTAGACGGTCCACGGTTGTAAAATTCCCATTCCTAATCTGAAGCTTAAAAAAATAAATAGAATTGTTTACCATATTAATTTTCGCGTTGCATACATCATTGGAAATCTCAACTCAATCCCAATTGTGGTTAAATAATACCAAAACATCAAAAAATTTGACCTGAATTCTTCCTCCAAATGTGGAAGTTTTCCCCTACTCTTGTCTCAAACAATAACACTTCTTCCCACGACGACACTCTGTAAACAAAAAAGTAAAATCCGCTACCCCAAATAATGAATGCTATATTATAATGTCAAACTACTCTGAAATTCAGCCCATAAATCTACGATACTTGCCAATAGATCAACATATTGACAACTAAAAAATTAAAGAACCATCATAAAAGCCTCTCTCCCCCCCCCCATTTAGTCGCTACAGGTACTTCATACTCAGCCAAGAACTGTACAAGCAGAATCCAGACAAAAATATTCCATATCCACCCCACAACACATCGGAAATCAAAAGCCATTGGGCGAAATTTCCCCTTCTTTAACCCGCAAAAAAAAAAATTTATTTTTTTTTTTTAAATACAACACCCCACTACCATCATCAGCCATTCTGGAAACACGCACACATAATTCCCATACTAAAACCTAACAAACTACGCAAACACCCGCTTCAATATAAACCTATACTCATTACTCTCCACAATATCTAAAGTTACTCGAAAGCTTAATGCCTGAATAGATACTCCGATTCTCAATGGCTTTTTTTAGATTCGGTTTTTTTACGATGGCTTTTTAGAATGGCTTTTTATATACCACATCTGAAAACCCTTAAACTTGAACCTTTTTTCTACAATTTACTAAACGAATATAAATAACTTACAACCTGTGGAGTTGAACATCAGTTAGAGGCACCGAGGTTGGACCATTGAAACCCTCCTCGTCAGGAAAGGGGATTGGAATTTGGGGGGAACTGAACGACGAACCCTTACTGCCAGCTTTCAGGGGAAAGACAAGGAGCAGTTACGTCCTGGTTAATTTAACAAATCAAGGTTAAGCATCACATCCAGTCTGGAATATATATATATATATATATATATATATTATATATAGTATATATATATTATATATATATATAATAATATATATATATATATATATAATATATATATATATATATATATTATATAGTATATTATTATATACTTATATATATATATATATATTATATATTAAGGCCAGCATACCGCAAACCAGTTCAGGCATCGTAACTAGAACAACTATAACCAGATACACGAAAATAAATATCATTTTATTAATCAGGAAACATTTTTTTACAGCAGAAATTAAAAAAAAAAAATGAATTTTATTCTAATATTTATTAATTAACCTCCATATTAATCATTCGTAAAAAGTGGGCAGGCTCTGATTGACTTGAAAGACCTTGAAAGCTGCCGTCTCGAGAGAAAAAGTTGCCAAATGTCGCTTTATAATATAATTGGAGAAAATATTATTTTTTTCTTTTTATATCCTTTTTAGGGGCTTCGAGCCGACGGAGGGCACAGAGGGGGGACGAAGTCCCCCCGTCCTCCCCCGGCAGGCCGAGAAACCCCGACTCTCTCTTATCGTTCTTGTTTACCCGTGGGTATTTGTCCGTTTTAAAAAGAAAAAATTAAACATTTGGCAACTTTCCGTCATCAGTCGTAGTGAGCGGCATTATCGAGTTCTCAAAAAAAATGTAATATGTTTCAAGATTTTAACAATTTTAAATTTTTTAAAAAGCGTTATTTTTTTTTTTTCTTTTTAATTTTTCTGCGGTAAAAAGTCTCCTGATTAATAAAATGATATTTATTTTCGTGTAGCTGTTATAGTTTTTCTAGTTACATGCCTGAACTTTTCGGAATGCTGACCATGAACTATTATATATATTATATATATATAGTATATATATAGTATATATATTATATATATATATATATATCATATTATATATTATATATATATATATATATATCTATATTATATATATATATTATATATATACTATATAATATATATATATATATATTTATATATATAAATATATATATATATCTATATTATTATATATATATATATACTATATATATATATATAATACTATATCATATATATTATATATATATATATATCATATATATATATATATAATATATACTATATATTATTAATATTATTATATATATATATAGTATATATATATATATATATATAACTATATTATATATATATATATAATATAATAGTATATATATAATATATATATATATTATATATATATATAATATATATATATATAATAATACTAATATTATATAGGTATATATATATTATATATATAAAATATATATATATATATATATATATATATATAATATTATATACTATATATATATATATATTATAAATAACATATATTTATATATATCTATTATATATATATATATATTATTATATAATATATATTATTATATATCTATATATATATATATAAACTAATATATAATATATATATGTCAGAGGTCATTCCTAACCCCAATAAATGCTAAATTGATTTGATTTGGGTAATGATTAATAAGTACTTAAATCAACGATTGCCCTTATTTTATCAGGAATAGTGCATGGATGCTTCATAATTTCTTGCCAATTTAGTGCAATTGGATTATGAAGAGTTAATTCAATTGTCTCCGGGAGCCGTTATTGAGTATAAAGAATTTCCCACAATTATACAATATATCTGTAATAATACGTGAGTATCAAAATAATAACAGTGGCCATCTTTCGTGCAGCACGCTCTTCTCTCGAGGTTTATATCAGTAATCTCTTTGTATTATCAAACACATAATAGTTGTAAAAACTTTATGTAATTAGTAATTCTTTTTTATTTATTTACATGTTTTGGGAAAGATCAGGACGTGGACAAACCCACGTCCACGCTTGGAGCACACAATCTCGACGGTTCTCTCCCTCAATCCTAGCCTGGGTCGCATCTAGTCACATTCAAATTCACCTCTCTCATTGGTTAACTTAAATGCTTTTTTAACAGTTTGGAAAGCCTCTCCAACAGGCATGGCATTATTTTAATGGACATTTATAATGGTGCACAGGAGGATATGGACGTGTACAAATCAGTGCAATATGGTGACTTCGAGTCCTGAGGGTTTTTAACTAATATACATAATTAAAAAACCCCAGTAATACCCGAACTGTAAAATTCTTAACAATTAGTTTAAAAGGAAAGAGGAAGGAAGGATCAACGACACCTCGCGTAGGGGGTTAAAGAACTACAATAGAGACCACTTAATAATAACTAATGCAGTAAATATAGATTTACTTTCGTTAAAAAATAGTCAACCTTTATCATAACCTCCTGAAAAAAAAAGATATTTTTATTTTATTTTATTAATTTCCCCAGATGTTACGTTCTCCTTTTCCGTTTTCCCTTTATCCTTTTCAACTTCAACCAAGTTATAATAAATTTTTATATCACACAGATTCTCTAGTGCTGGATTATCTTTCAAAATGTACACATTATTGTTAGTAACCTTAATTACTTTATAGGGTTCGTTGTGTTTTGGTTTCAACTTCTCAACATTATATTTTTTATTTTTCACTAGCACAAATTTGGCTTCCTTCAAACTCTTAGTCATGATGTCTCTATTCCGTAGATTTGTTCTGTTTGCTAACGGCTTGGCCATCAGAGATGCAAATTTCTCTATGTACGTATTATAAGTCATAGGCTTGTTTGGCACGGTCGTATCTACCAGTCCTCCCGGCATATTAACAGGTTGTCCAAATAGCAGTTGTGCAGGTGTTACTCCTCCATCAGCTATGGGTGTCTGTCTCAATGCAAACAGTGCAAAAGGCAAGACTTGCCACTTTTCTTGTTTTTTTTCATCTTTGGCTCCGTCTGCATACATTTTAAGCAAGCCAGAAGCGTGCGATTGAAGGCTTCTACTTTCCGTTACTATTTGGTGAGTAGGACGACGTGGTAAAGTGAGCAGTGCCAATTAGTTGGCACACTTCTTGAAATAAGGTGAAGGTGAACCCCCTTCCACGGTCTGTAACAAGAGCGTCTGGTAAGACAATGAACGAGAAGATTTCGTGCAAGAGTACCTTAATAAGGGTTTCTTTACTGATCTCTTTAATTGGAATAGCCCACATCAAGTTGCTAAACCTGTCAATCAACGTGAACAAATAATTATAACTCTGACAAAGCGGTAACTTGACTATATTATTATTTAAAGTCTCGAACTTAAATTTTACCTCTTTGTATTTATCGTATTCAGGGTTTATGGAACGGCCTATCTTACTCATTTGGCACTATTCACAGGCGCGGACAATATGCTTTTCACTTTTTGCATACTTCTAAAAACAAACTCCAACTTTATTGCAATTTGCGTTCTGTTAATGTCCATGTGACCTTGCAGGTGAAATATACCAAAATTTTTGTTTCGCAATTTTTAAAGCGATATTTTCTTTCTTATTTATTAAAAATTTTGTATAATCATTCTCTTTTTGTCGTTCGCTAATCAAATTAAAATCAATTTTCCTTTTAAATTTTTCAATAATAATTTTACTACCCTCGGTATATATTGTTATTATATTTAAGTGTTTAATTTCAAAAAAGTTATTTTCATCTGCACAGGTGGTATGCTTACCCATCATTCTTTGTTTTACTTGTTTTAACATTCATTCTCTAAAGAGGCGCATGCCACTATGCTGAAGCCTTTATCATTCATTCTAAGAACTCCACGTGGAGTCATTTCAGGTTTCTCAGGATTGGTTGCTACTTTCCTTTGGATCTCGTGATTGACTGCCGCTAAGGCATGATCTGCGTCACTCTTCCTTGTGTTAGAAGCTTCGTAATTGGTTGAGGAGGTGGCTGGCTCCGCCTTTTCCCTTGTTCTAAAATCTGTAACAATTGTTTCGTCCGCATCTTCTTGCAAATTTTCATCTATTATTTTATTTTGCACCAAATAGGCTAATAAAGCATTTTCTTTATTCGTAATTAATTTCCAGGAGATATTATAAGTGCTTAGCAAATTCAGTTGTCTCACTTCTCGGGAATTTTGATTGCAACTATCGTTAACTTTATTATATTTTATTAATGAAGCCCGTGACGGCGTGGAACTTGAAATCTTTCTCCCTACTAAACGATATCCATAGAGTTTAAATAACTTCGCAAGACAAAGGAGTTGTTTATTCACCAAATCGTATTTCCTTTCGGTCGGACTCAATACACAGCTATAAAAAGCATAGGGGGACTTTCTTCGGTATCCCCCATGTTCACTCCCGCTACTGTTTCAGTCGACTCGTACGCAACTATTTTTATGTTTGTTTTAGGACAAGGATATGCCAAAGCACAAACATTTAAGACGGCGTTCTTGACATCTTGGAAGGCCTTCTCCTCACGCTCATTCCACAGATCTCGTTTACGGGAATAAGGTTTTCCCTTTAAAAAGGAAGTTAACGGTTCCGTTATACTTGCGAGACAAGGCAACAACGAATGATAGAAGCTTACTCGACCAATAAACCCTCTCAATTCCTTTATTGTTTTAGGTCTCTCGCTTTGAACTATTTCTCCAACCTTTTCTGTGTTAGGCCGCACGCCATCCTTATTTATTAGAAAGCCAAGGGAACTCAATTCCTCAACCCCTATCTTACATTTTTCGGGGTTTAAACTTATATGGAAGAATTGAAACCTTTCTAAGACTTGTTCTACTAATTTCACATGCTCTTTAGTTTCCGAAAATAATAAGACATCGTCGATATATGTGTGCCAGTTTTCTATGTCGTAGAACACAATACTTACCAGCCTCTGAAACGGGGTTGGTGAGTTTAAATAACCCATAAGTAAGCAGGTGTACGTAAATGTGCCCAGATTACTGGTAATTGTAAAATATTTTTGACTATCTTTATGAAGGGGAAAAGTATAAAAAGCCAGTGTTAAATCTAGTTTTGTGAAACAACGACAATTCTTTAATGAAAACAATGCATAGTGGATATTAGGCATCCCAAATGCATCAACTTCCGCTCTTCTATTTAATTCCCTGAAGTCTGTAATCAACCGTATCTTGTTGTTTTCCTTTTCAAGTACTGATATAAGAAAAAACCAAGCTGAGTTTGTTCGTTTTAAAACTTTTGTAGCCGGTTTAATTTCACCTACGTGCAGGTTAAGAGTTTTTTTGGGAGATTCTCCTCGACCTCATCCTGATTACCTACCCCCGAATTTTTGTTTTATAGGGAATAAAGCGGCAAGCTCTCAATGGATCATTTCAGGAACGATTTGGGCTTGTTTACACACTGCCTCTTTTGTTGTACATATATTTTTATGAGCGCTTTCCCCTCCCACTCTCTCTCCATAGGTTTCAAAAACCTCTTCCCACCTTCTTTGTTGTTTTGCTTTAACATTATGATTTTTAGCTTCGTATGGATTGAGAAATAAATTTCTATGTTTATAATTAATATCATTTAAAATAAAAAGAGGACAAATAGGTAAGAGAAGAGAATTTACAGTTGGAAAGAGAATAACCTTAGCGATACCATGTACGTAAGAAGATTTTAACGCTGCCATGATCGCTATTTAATTGTACAGAATTATTGGTCACAGGATCTATTAATAAATTTAATTTAAAATTTATACCTAGGCCAATTTTTTTCAAAAACAGTAGCCCTAATACATTTAAATTTAAATTTGCAACAAAATTTTTCAGTAAACAATTTTTTTAAACCAATATCAATATTCATTTCCTTAATGCTATATACTTCAATTTTGAAATCTTTAGCTGCCATGATATACCCAATGGGCGTGTTACGTTTGTCTGCTGCATCTGCAATGCAGAGATTAACATCACTACCAGAATCGACCAAATACTATTTCTTACCTATGCAATCAAATACTTTATATAGCTTTGTGTCGAGGTTATTGGAAATATCGCTGTTGCCGATCGTTTCATTAACTTTATCGAGCGCTGCGCTGGCGTGTGGCCTAATTTTTTAGTTTGGGAAAAAGAAAGCTGGCAACTCGTTTTTAATATTTTCTGGACACTCCGCCACCGTATATATTGCGTCTCTGTTGCCATTTACTATTACATTGTAAAAATAAACACAATCATCATGCATATTAGAATTAGCTTCAATGGAATCCCAGTGACCAACATTTTTAATATTAACATTTGAAATTACAGTATTATCATTTGCGATTTTATTAACTACTTCTTTATCATTTTTAATAATAAAATATTTATTTTTATTATTAAATAAATTTTTATTTTTATTATTATTAATTAAATTTTTCTCTTTATTATTATAATTTATAATTTCTACTTTATGGTTAAAAGACACCGCTTTATTTTTAAACATATTTACCTGACCGACCGCTTCTTGGAAGATGGGTGGCCTCATTGTCCGTTCCCCTGTCCCCCATTTGAAGTGGTGTTGGAGGCTGCAGTTACCCTCCCGAGAAGGGTATAAAAGCGAGTACATGGGACATTCCTCCGACTCACAGCAACAGGCGTGGTAAAGGTACCGACCATGATAATAACAAAATTCGGCCGACGGGCTGGTAGATGCGGTGTTGTCATATCTCCTTTTTCGGGCTTCATTTCTCCCTCTCCTTGGACGGCGATTCTTTTCAGGCTGCCGTTGTTCCTGTGCAACTTGGCACATGGTATTCGCGACTTCTTTGCCTATGTTCATTATTTCTTACATCTACACCAAAATTTCCTTTTGAGTCTCCAAGGCTTGGTTGGCTTTTTTTTCTCGCTCATGTAAGTGTGACCGTTTCTTCGATGGCTGCGATGGGTAGTTTTCGTCACACCTCAAGTGGTTGACATTACCCCAATAGGGTTCCAAACTTTGTTGGAAGGGCAGATGATCAAGACTTTGTGTACAAAATTTTTGAATAAATCGTTGGCTACCGGGGCGAGCTTAGGTATGCCGTTATCTTGGGTCAATGTATGCAAACTGATTTGTACAGAAGTAGGTAATTCATTCATGAATAGTTCTTGAGAAAAAAATTTTGATTGTTTTCTACAAGGAGCTCAAAATTTTTGTGGCCTAATACGTCCTTTACACGATTTATGCACTGACCTGGTAATTCATTTCTCTGCATCCACTTTTTAAATACATCACCCACCCGTTGACGAAGCTCTGACATGTAAGTTTCTTCTATTGTATCTATGAGTTTTTGGTATGAGTCAGTTTGAAGGGGGAACGGAATTGTGAATACCAGGTTGTTCGGTAAGATGGAAGCTAGCGGGTGCACCCTTTCACTTGAATCATGGATCCCATTTAATTTAAATACAGCATTAGTGGCAGTTAACCAGGAGACTGCCCAATAGGCATAGAATGTGAGGGGGGAGTTGGTTAGGGGTTAAAGAACTTGTCGTATAGTGACGTGGCTTCCCTTGATTGCGACGCCTTGAGTGCGTGGGCGACATCGAGGTGCCCACCTTTGGTGTACACAAAGGTTCGTCCTCAGAGCTTGAGGTTGAGATTTAACGTCCTAATTATGAAAGGGTTTTTGTGGGGAGATGGACTTCCTCCCCTGCCTTGTTTTGGGGGGATACAGTTTTGCCCTTCCCGGTTTTCAAGCGTGGGGAAGTTTTCTTTGTTCCACCCATTCTTTCTGTTAGAACAGGGAAAGTTTGTTTATATTTTAAATTTTTAGGCTTAAGGTAGTTGGGTTTTAAATGCGGGTTTAGATTTGATCCTTTTCTTCATATATATATTTTTTTTTATTTTTCTTTAACTGCACTTGTCGTTTCTTTCTCTTTTCTTTCACGTTATATCAAAACATTCTAGCACAGTAAATATGAGTCACCTATTACAGTAGCACTTCCCACTTTTAGGTTTATAAAAAGCACTAACACAGTTAATTATACCCACTTTTTAATTACTTATATCACAAAATCACTCTACTGGGGTTTCACCAAAATTTGAACAAAGATACTCATGTCTAATTATAATTACTTTGAGGTATTGAAAGTTTATTTTGCGTGCAATTTAAATGGAATAGTTAATTGTTCTCTGCAAATTGGACAATAAAGGTAATTGTTAAATTTAAAATACCAAAAAGACCGAGTTAAATCTTTTATTTGAGTAACCTAGGTGAAGAACCTTACACTTTTTATTAAAATTCATTTTCCCACTTATCTGCCCACCCAAGAAGTTTATTTAGATTATTTTGAATCTTTATACATCCATCATCATTCCTTACTGAGGTAGCCACTTTTGTATTATCTGCAAACTTTGAAACCTTACATTTAAGTACGTGGTCTATGAGGAACAATAGCAACCCCAGTACTGAACCCTGTGGGACAACACCACTATTTTCCATGATGACTACCATTTAGTAGTACACACTACCTTCTACTCCACAACCACTGTTTAATCCAACCATGTACCCCTCCACCTATACCATATTGTCATAACTGTTGCATCAGCCCCATGTGGGAAACCTTATCAAAGGCTTTACTGAAGTTTAAATATATAATATCAACTGAATCTCCTCGGCCATGATCAACTCTTTCTAAAACCATGCTGCGAGTCATACAGCAACTTATCATCATCCAAATATTTCTCTATATGAAATTTCAGTACTTTTCCCAAACATTTACAACCACAGATGCTAAGCTAACTGGCCTATAATTTACCAAATCTTCCTTACTACCTTTCTTGTAAATAGGAACAACATATGCCGTTTTCCAATCTCTTGGTACCTCACCAAATGTTATAGATCGTTTAAAAATCAAATGCAATGCCTTGGCAATGCTGCTACTACTACTACCCTCCTTCAGAATTTTATCATATATACAGTCAGGATCTACAGCTTTACCTGGGTCAATATGGTATAGTCAAGATTTAATTTCTTTCACTTGAATTTCAAATTCTAAACTATTATCCAAACTTTCATCAGTAATCATTAATGCAAAATAAGCATTGAAAATGTTATCGGAACTTACTAAATTTTCATCAATTTTAATTGGACCAATTGTCCTATTCTTACTTTCAAAGTTATAAAAGTTAAAAACCTTTTTTCAACTGAAGCAGTAGACCTGCCTAAATAATTTCTGTCGCCTTCTTTGTCTTTCTTATTGACGGGTTAGGTTCGTTTCTAAGTTTTCTATAATTTTCTAAGTCTTCCTCCCTACTACTACCCTTGAATACTTAAGAACGTCTATGCTTTTCACTGATTTTCTCTCTTATCTCTCCGTTCCACAAAATAGGTTTTCTCTTCTCCACCCTAATGGGTCTATCTTTAAAACATACTGACTGAATATTCATCAAAATTTGCTTTGTGTTCCCACATAATAAAACAATTTTTTTAACTCCTTATCCCAGTCAATTATATTAAGCATGTCTCGAAATTTGGTATAATCGCCATTTCGGAAATCTAAGATCATTTCCTTATTATTGCAATTTGGGCCCAGATATCAAATTCGTGTTAAATCTAAATTCAGTTCCTTGGGTCCTGAAACGGTTCGCAGCCAAAACTAAATTAAGCCATATGATTAAAGAAACCACCACTAATATTATTCCATACAAGACAAAATGTTTGGAAAATTCTTTAAGTTGATCCAGGGCATAATAGACAGCAAAGAATTGTCTCAAAAATACAAACACCATTCTGAAAGAATTTTACATTTGTACAAACTTCCACCAAATGGAAAGATCCCAGTTTCCTATAATATTTTTGTTGAACATATGAGCTAAAAACTTTATATAGGCAAATTCAAAAATTTATTCAATATTCACACACAAACCAAGGTTGCCACGAAAAGCCAAATAGTCAAGAAGCTACATGCTTATATACTTTTTGAAACATTTTAATACCCCTGTGATGTTGATCATAACGGGGAATAAAGGCATTTTTTGATGGGAAAATAATCATAAAGGAAATCCATTATAATAATAATAATAATAAATAATAATAATAATAATAATAATAATAATAATAATAATAATAATAATAATAATAATAATAATGATAATGATAATAATAATAATAATAATAATAATAAATTAAAACAATAATAAAAATTACTTATCAACCAAAGAAGCAAAAGGTTGAACAGTCAAAGAGGTCCCCATAATAATAAGTAAATCACAGTGTTTGAAGTCTGTAGAAGAGAGATCAAAGAACCGGCGAGGTAAACCTTCCCGGAAGAATACAATGTCTGGTTTAACCACACCCTCACACACTGTGCACGTTGGAATGCGATCACCAAATATCTCATCTGAAATAATAATTTACTACTAAAAACAAAAAATAAAATTCCTCCCTTGGAAGGTGTCGTAAAGTTAACCCTTTACTTCCTATCAGTTGGAACCCTTCGAGAAAGGATCCTGGGTTTCACGAGTCTACTGCCGATACTACTGGCTGGCGGGTCCTATCACTGATACCAGGAACTTCTTTCATAAGTTACAAAGCAAGCCACTGATGTACTTCCTCATTTACGTCTGAGTGAGACGAAGCTAAGTATAAAGAGAGAGAATAGTTCAAATTCACACGCCCAGACCAAACTCGAGCCCTGATCCTCTCGCTCACTAGGCGAGTGTCCTACCTCTGAGCTACGGAGCGCTCTAATTTATTTATTATCATCATCAGTATTACTCGATTTCCACTTTTACCCTTTATTTTCCTTACTGTTGGAAGGAAAAATTTCTTAAAGATTAACAAAGACCCCTGCATTATCACCTCTTAAAAGCAATCTTTTTTTTCTTTTTATTTGTGGGGGGGGGGGAACTTTTTTACTTTCTAAATTATTTTATTTTGTGAATGGATAATAAGTGCTTTTCTTGGATTAATAAATAAATAAAATAATAAATGTTTATATAGAAATATATAAAAAAAAATTATAAGAATATGTTTTTTATAAGATATTAATAATGACTTTTACTAAAATTAGTTTTTTCTCCAAATTTACTGGTTGCGTTTTAAAAGTTAAAATATAAAACTATGGAATGAAAACTCACGTAACACATGCCTTGGTAAACTAATTCGTCTCTGACTTTCAATATCGACCTCCCCTTCCTGCTGGAAACCCGAAAAAGGGGGACCAGACCCCCCCCTTCAACTTTCTAACTTTAACCTCAGTTCTTTCTAGTTTTCGAATATATTCTAACAGGAAGATTTGGAAAGGTCTCAATTCTTCTAGTCTTATCTCAGATTGCCTGTATGCTCTATGCCCGACTCTTGGTTCCTTGCCCCTCGGCATTTTGGCTAATCTTTTGCTTTGGCGCTTGGTATGTCAAAAGCCTTCCGCAAACTCTGGCATAAAGCTTTGATTTTTAAACTTCCCTAATTTGGTATCTATCCTTTTCTCTGATTTTTTGTCATTGTTCGAAGTTTAATTTTTGTCAGTCTGTTACTGCGACGTTTTTACCTCTAATATTAGCCAAATTGTGTTCCTGCGCAATTTTTGAATTATTCCGTATTAATATGCTTGACAGATACGTCTTTTACAGATTTTTGGAGCTCTTATTCAATTTTATGGCAGCGACTCAGCCCTTCAATACTCTTTTCATTTTGAAAGACGTTCCACTCAACAGCAATTAATTCATGCCAGGAGGGTGATCTTGGACCAACTAATCTCTGATCTTTATTTTGTTTTTCATTGCAGCAGCAGACAAAATATGTTCGTTTTCAATGGCTCAAAAACTCTTGTTTCTTCATCTTTCTACTTTACACAATTCTTCCACACAAGTATAACATCTTAGAAAAAACACAACTAAAACCTTCGTCGGTCCTTAATTTTCCTGGTGTTTCTTTTTATCTTGATATTTCTTAGAAAGGCCTCATAATTTCTCTTTCTAAACAAGCTTCGAAGAGGTTGTGTGTTCTGGGAACTTCTTCGGAATTTCTTCATCCCCCTCCACATATTCCTCTTTATAGAGGTGTTGTTCGCCCCTTGTACGGAGTCTTCTTACACATCTGCGGTGGTTCCACTCACACAGCCCACCTTGAGACAGTGGATTCTAGGGCTTTTCCTCTTATCAACTCTCATATTCTCACCAACTTTCCAGTCTTTTTCTGCCCGTAAAACTGTTATCACGTTCCATATACTTTCCCTATTACAATGGATACTACTCTTCTCAACTCTCCAGTTGTAAACCTCCTCCTATTCTGAGGAGAGTTCATGCCACTAGTTTTACAACACAGTCTCATCTTTCTCTCTCCAACTTTCTGACACCAGACTTAACTGCTATGCTCAATCTCTTACATATCCTCCACTGGTATAGTCTGGAACAAAACTCTCTTTATCCATTTTTACAACTTCCAATGATTTGCGCACCTTCATTCACGGTGTATCGGAGCATGTCGGAATTTAAATTGTAACTTTTTGCTTCCAGAATATTTCCCAACAATACCTTTCATTTGCAAATTTGCTTATGGCTCTGATCACATTGCCCACCCGTATAATGGATTTTATTCATAAATATTTCTAATTATTTTCTTTAAACTAATATGTTTCATATCTATATTATATATATATATATATATATATTACATTATATATATATTAATATATAAATATATATATATATTATATAATATATATTATATATATATATAAAACTACCTTTTTTAAACGTGCTTTATCCCCATATGCATAATCTCAGAAGGTAACACGGGGGGACCACAGGAAATCGAACTTGAAGGCCGGCTATCCCAAACCCAAACCAGCGCCACCAACGGGTTCGCAGTCGAGTTTTAATTCTTGCCCCCAGGTAGTTAAAAACTCCAGCTGCTACGCGGAGAATTGTTTTAACCAGCGTCCTCTCGTATGAGAGGCTGCGACTCAACCTCCTACCAATGAATTTTCTAATATATATCATATATATAATTATATTATAATATTATATAATATATATATATATATATATATTATATATATTAAATTTTATTATAGATATATAAATATAATATATATATATATTAATATATATATTATATATATTTTATTTATTGTATTATTCCACATAGCCTTTTCTTTAATCCCGAGGTAATTTGTCAGGGAAAGTATTTGTATGGTTTTCTGACCATTGGAGGTGCAGGAATATTTAGGGCCGATAGCTAGGCCACTGCTTCAGCGGGCGTAGGTGGAATGTATGCCCACTCGTAAGGCGTGGTTTCAGAACCTAGTACGCGGCTTCTACATTGCGATGAGCATGACACAAGAAAAAAATGCTTTTTAATCAACAGATTTAATATATATAATATATATATATACATATATAAATATATTAATATATATATATATTTTATATATATTATATATATTATTAATATATCATATATTATATATATTATATATATATTATAATATGATATTAATATAATAATATAATATACTCTAGCTTCGCCCCACCTCAGACGATATATGATGGTACATTTAGTTATGTATACTTTGCTACTATGGTTGTAGAATATATCTTCTCCAGGCTTTATACCGCGATAGCCTAGCCTATGCCAGCGGTTGTAGCATAGGGACTCATAGATGTAACCAGGAATAACCTTCATCGTATGCGGCGCGTCCCACAACTGAACATGGTCTGTGTATTTTTACCTGGAAAGGCTCCAATACCCTTTATATCTATAACATTCAATTATAAGTTATATAATATATATATAATTTAATATATTACTATACAAATAAATAAAGACATGGATATATAAATTATTGTATTATTTTATATATCTTAATAAAATAAATAATAATGATTTTACCAATTTAATCAATTAATATTATTATTGCTATTATTAATATAATTAATATATTTATATATAATATATATATATATATATATATATTAATTTATATAATATATATATATATAATATTAATATTATTTATAATAATATAATTATATCATATATATATATATATATATATATAATATTATATATATTTTATATACTCTAATTTATTAATTATATATTATATATATATTGATATATATATATATACTATATTATATATATATTTATAATTAATATTAATTATAATATATATTATATAATTAATATATATTATATATATGATATATATATTAATATATTATTATATATATATATTATATATATATTATATATATATTATATATTCAACCCACCTTCTCTCCCTATAAAGAACTGGTAGGTAAGAGTGCGTTAGTTATGACACTGAAACATAAAAGTATTATAGAGAATACATGACGCTAGGTCGAAAAGAAAGTACCCAACATTACCGTCCCCATTATACCTTTTATAGTGAGAACTAGTCGCAGTAAGAAATCCACCCAGCTTCACGGGACAGCGACGGACTTTTACAATGGCATCTCGTCAATGTAGGGTTCATCCACTTAAGGTGGGCCACAACCATACCGTCCAATTACCCACTCACAAAACTCGCCGATTCACTCCTTTAATATGCCCTTTCTTCTCGCCTCTCTGACCAAATTGCACATTTTCTTCTCCTCTAGTAGCATTCCTTACTGACTCAATTACCACTTTTCTTCGGCTCACATGACCTCGGTCGAATTTCACAGCACACTACCACTTATACGTCCGTATTAACAAACCGACTTATCATCCATCCTTCCACATGACCAAACCATCTCAACTTACTTTCATTTATCTCTTTCTTTACACCACACAACTCTCTAATACGTTCATTCCTCATTTTATCAATTCTTCTCACACCTAACACGCCCATAAAGATTGTCCATCTGAACACATTGTACTTTATATTATATATATCTATACCTCTTATTCCATACCATAGTTTCACTGCTATACATTAACACAGGTAACAACATACCCTAATGTAAGAGCATAGCGCAAAAAAAGGAGACTTAGTTCCCTTTACACTCGCCAACGATTTATTTGCACCAGCCACTTTCCTGCCATCCACAACTTTCCTACTACACTCTGCATCATCCGTTCCCTTTTCATAAAAATTTATTAATCCAAATATTTAAATCGACGTTTCCAGCTTAGATTCACGATCTAACATTAACTCACACCGAGGACTGTCCTCACTCAACCATACCATAACCTTACCTACGTTTACTTTCAAACCTCTCCTTTTACACACCCAAATCTCTCTACCAATCCTCTCAAACTCTCTCCACTCTCTTCCATTCTTCATCATTTTAACATCATCCCCTGCCACCCCCACCTCTAATTCTTTCATAACTCCATCCATGTACAAATTAAATAACCAAGGAGACAGATACCATTCCTGCTTCACTCCGCTATTAATATATAAACCAATCACTTTCGATCATTTATTCTTACACACGCTTCACTATCTGTAAATACATACATACTTTTGATTCCATTATCAGAGGGACTTACCACCTAATACACTCATATTTTCTAATCTGACAACCTGCATACTGTCAATATAGAGGAGCAACACTTTCTCCACTTCGCCTTAAATACCATAATACCTATCGCCTGATTTATGCAAATCACATAAAACCAAAATATATATTTATTCTTCTTCTCTCATTTTCTAAATCACATATGTTTCAATGTAAAGATTTGATCCAACATTTTCCTTTACCACTTTCTAAATTGCACACTTGTTCTTCACCTAAATTCAGAGTTCTTCAGTCACTCGATGCACTCTTTCGACCAATATAATAACCAGCATATATCTTCCCTACAACACTCAATAAACAAATTCCCCTATAATTCCTATAGTTACCCTTATATATGGGTACTATTACTGTTCTCCTCCAATCCCTCGGAACTTATACCCTCCATAAACGCTTTGTTTACAACTTCCAAATTCCAATTTCAATCACCATCTCGATTCCGTTCTTTATCGATCATTATTTCACCAGTAATTTACATCTATACTGCGATAATTATACCATTCTTCAACTTAATTTTTGATATACTTCTACCCATTGTGCCTCCTCTTGCTAATGACCTTCATCCCAAATACCTATTCCTTCTTGCAGTATCAAACTCACACAAATTCACTATCACCTCTTCATTACCGCCAAATGTTCTGCAGAATTTCGAAGTGTTACTTCCACACTCCCCTCATCATCTCCATTTCTATCAGTTACGTGAAAGCACTCAAATCCCTATTTCATTATTCTAAGACAATACCCCTTTTCTCATTTTCTTACCTTTCGCGTTCTATATATTATATCCTTCCTGAAAGATTCCTATTCCCTGTTAAGTCCCCATATTAATCCTTCTTCCAAACTTTTCCTTTACCTTTTTTTTATAATGTCTTAATCTTTTAGTATTCCTTTTTTTCTCATTGTTATTATTCCTAATATCATATTATTTTAAAACCTTCTCACTTTGCTTTTAGTACATTTCAACCACGCTTTTTTACTTTTAACGCTTGCTCACCTACTTTCAACCCTACACAAATCTCACTGTTAGATTTCCTAATTCCTTACTTTTTAACACGATCTAGACATAACTTCATTTTGCACTTGCTAACCAACCCTCAGACTTTTCTCTTCATATTGCTTTCCAGAATTTTCTGTCACATTCATAAAACTGGATTTACTGTCATTGTGCTTTTTCGTTATTTATAGCTCTATCCGTATTACCATGTTCGACTTAACTTCTCACTTCATACGTCTACCTCTTCCTCCTCTCCATCAAGCCCCACTAACTTAATTTACATAAAACACATAATGATCCGTAATCCCATTCCTAAACCCCTCAACAGAGTTAGACCAATCCGACACCATACTTTCCATCATCTATCCTTCTCACTAACACATATAAATTCATACTCTCTGATCTGTTACAACTTCTCAAATGAATAACCACGTTCTCTCTATCTACAACCTTCATCCTATGAATATCGATTACTTTCCTGGAACGTACTCTTTGTGTTTATAGAGAAAGTTAATTACTTACATAGCATACCTCTTTTCACTTCACAGAAATCAATCAACCTTCTGCTACCATTCTCATTTTCTACCGACACCCGCAAGAGCCACACTCGTGATATACCATGCCCCGTTGGTCTTTATGCATAGCACCCTCATCCAACATAGCTCTCTAGGTTACTCAACACAATCAATATTGGAAGCTCCTATCACCCTATTGTAAATTATCACTCAGATATATTCCCAGAAAACTAGACCCTCCTCTCCAACTCTTCCAAAATTTACCCTCACATGGACCATATGTCACAACTACACATACCTTGACCTTTTTAACGTTTAGCAATGTAAACCCTTAGATTACGTAATGAAGATGATTTTTTAGTGATGTAGTGTATCTACCTTTTTTTTCGCCCACAGAGTGGAAGTAAGGTGCGCGGTACTATACAGAAGCTCATTCAGAAAAATGACAAAGCGCTAGTAATTATAGGAAGAGAAGCATGACAAATTTGCTCGCATAAAGAAAGCCTGGATATTACAGCAACCTTCGATAACCATCTACATTAGTTTAAGAACTTAGTCGCAATCATAGTACAGAATCCATCCCTAGAGCTTCATGGACCGCAGATCGAGAGAAATCACACGACTATGGTTAAAGTCGTTCAAGTGTTAGGGTGTTCTATCCCCTTCGCCCAGTGATTATGGCTACGCCAATACCCCCTAATAGCATACACCAGCCATTCTACTCACTATCTATGCAACCTTTCTTCTCGCTACTCAGCGCAGACACTCACATTTGAGCTGCTCTAGCATACATGCCTTCACTGAACTCAATCCGTCTTTGTCTTCTCGGATTCTCTCCCAACGAGGATCGGTTCCAACAAGCAGCTCTACCACTATACATACGTTAACTCAACCTGCTCTATCTATTCATCTTCTTTCCACTCAATGATCCAACCATTCACTACACACTTTTACTTTCATTTTAATTCTTTTCTCTAGTTAACCCATTTCATAACAACACGACTTTCTAATACGTTTTACTCAGAATAAAACTATTCAATTCTTCTTCTCACACCTAGGTCTTCGCCCTCTTGTGATCGTCCATTCTGAACCACATTGAAACTATTGGAGATCCTTTATAATTCTTATTCCAGACCGATTAGTACTACATACTTTATCATATAACACAGGTAACTAATACATACTCCTCATTTGCAAGGACTCCTAGTGCTACTCCAGACTTTTAGTCCTTTATTATATAACAATTCCTTCATAAAACGGGAGTTTAATTGACCAAACCACTCATTCCACCTTCCTAACCATTGTCAACAAACTTTGCCTACATACACTAACTTCATCCTACCTCGTTCCCTTATCTTCAATCTCCCAACCTATCATACCCCATAATATTAAGGACTACAAGAACAACTGTGTCAGCTTGCTCCTACCACTCTGGTAACTTTACACTGAGGGTTCTCATCTTCACTCCAAACCATAACCTATACTCTTATCTACGAGTTTACTTTCTCAGGCTCACTCGCTTTTTTACATACCCTGCCACTCTACCAATCCTCTTTTCTTACTCTCCTTCAATACATTCTCTCTCTTTTCACGAAAGTAACACAAATTATTAGGTATATATATATATTCCCTTTATATACTATATATAATGTAATCTACCTCTACATATATTACTATGATTATACTAACATAATCTAGTAATTACTATACAAGATTAAATATTTCTGGTTATATATATATTAATTAGTTTATTTATCTCTTTAGTTATAATAATATTATAATAGTATAATTATAATAATCTTTTATATACCTTAATAATAATATACACTCATACCTACGTCTTCCCACGATAGTGGAATAAATGCGGTAGAGCGTGCGTAGCATACACTAGAAGCAGAAAAGTAGAATATGACACGAGTCGAAAAGAACCCCTCTCCTATAGTCCCCTCCAAACCCTTAAGAGCTAGTCACAGTCAGAAAAATCCCGCCCTAGGGCTCCACGAGACTGAGGCCGACTCTCACTGGTATCTCGTCAATGTAAGGTTCATCCCTTGGACCAGGCGGCCCACAACCATGCTTTAGTTTTCGTGTTCGTCATGGTAGCTGAATTTGGGAATTGAAACCCAACTCTTAACGTGTGAGTACAACGCGATATCACATTCTGTGTACTTAAATATTAAAAAATTAGGTGATATTGATGATAAATATCCGACACAGATACTATAATATCAATGTATCTATGATATGAAGTAAATCGATTAATTAAAAATATTAGAAGCAATTTTCTATCTAGGGTATAAAATGTGACAAGATCTGCAATAAATTTATATAAAAGATGCTTACCTTTCACCCATTCTTGTGAGTACCCTTTCTTACACTTTAAACAATGTGCAGTGCGGAATGTTCCATGTGCTTCAACCAGTTTTTCAACAGGGATCCCAGCTATGTGTTCCAAGGTATCTATGTTCTGTGACAGCAGTGTTGAATCATTTACAATAAAAAATATATATGAAATTATTATTATTATTATTATTATTATTATTATTATTATTATTATTATTATTATTATTATTATTAAGCAATCGCTTTTTTTAATTAAATTAAGCAATTGGTAAGTTTTTTTTTTTAATATTTACATTAAGGTTAAATGATAGTACGGTATATACTTTAGCACAAACTTTACCTGGGTATAATGACGCAATAAGAGGCCTTTGTCATGAAGTAACTTTACAAAATAATGTGAAGGAGTAGGAATGAATACCCCAGGGTACAATTCTTTGGCAAGAACATAAAAGGGTTTAGGATTTGATTTAAAATATTCAATATCAAATATAGCTTCAGGATGAGGCAAATTATACTTGTCCAAATTGTGATACAATCCGCTTTGAGGAGACCGAAAATCTGGGATGCCTGAAAATTTTACAATAGATATTAATGCTAATAGAAGTCATTAATATAATATTTAATATATACTATATGTCTTAAAAGTATAATATTAAAATATTAATAGTACATATTAACACTCTGATAATCCCAATTGCTATTAAAGATTCTTACACTATTTATTTAACTTTCATAGTTTTGTTGAATTACAAATATTATTATGAAGAGATAGATATATAATATTATATTATATATATATATGTTCTTGATTTTTTTGAGCTAGTGTACAGGACCCACCACGAGCTCACAAAGAAGCGACACATACTGATAGCTGAAAGAATTCACCCCCATAGAGGTGTGTAGGGCCTGTACATTGATATTATGCAGCTGCTGTTAAATGGAGAAATGAAACTGACAATCGTGATAACTGAAACCTTAAAAAAGTTTATCCTTGCATATTAATAGGCCTATTTTCCATACAGAAATCAGAATGTTATAAAGAATATTAAACACTTAATATATTATATTTAAATTTAATATATATATACTATTATATAAGTACTATCTTTTTTAAATATATATATATAGAGAATAATAAAAAAATTATATAATATATGTATCTATACTTTTTACTCATAATTATAATGATATATATTATATAGTAATATAATAAGTAGTTTAGGGATGTGCTCCGAATATGTGAAAAAGCCGTTATTACCGAATTTACGGCTAAAAGCTATTCGCCGAAGAAATACACTTTACTCATATTACGGAGCCGATAGTTTTTTTTCAAAGTTCGTCATCCATTTAGGGAATAAATGAAGATAACTTAACACTGCGTCTAACAAAAAAAAGGTTGACAATTTTTTCTAGAAGAGGACTTTCGATGTTGTTAGCTATATCATTTTTATAAATTCGGTAGCACCGGTGCTGATTCCATATATATTTCTGCGTGGGGATTTACTGTGATGTCAAGCATGCCGCGGTGTTTTCGTGTGCACATCGCGATGATCCCTATTTTTTGACTATTATCTCCTACGGAACTTGAGCAGGAGATTCATGTGCGGCGACTCTTTAGGCTGTAGCGTTACCTTCTCGCATTTAGATCTACTCAGTAGCGACAAATGTTTATACTGCGATCGAAATCGGTGAGAAAGGCATGTAATTTAGTACTTAAGGTCTCTTGACATGTATAAGTATACATCTAAACATTAACTGACTCGAGCTTTGGATGCTCCTTGATCTCACTCGTATGATGATGTCTAATGGCATCCATATCAAGATAAGAGTACGGAATACCGTGTTTTATTGACCATTAGTTGTCCGATATTTTTAAGTTCACTCCTCATTGTGTGTTGAGAAGAAACTCACGAATAGACCTCGTATCCTAGTTATATAGAAGAGTAGTTATAATAGGATTTTATTGCCTCTCCGTAAGTATACACTGATGCTTGTATGCGCCATATCGAGGCAGTTTTCTATCGATATGGCATGAATAGTGTATCTTATTGGACTAACATAGTGGACAAATAACTATTAAGTCTCTTAGTATCGAAGTGAATTAATATACAAATCAATAATACAGAAGAAGTATAGCCATGTCCTGATCCTTTTGTTTATCGCATGCTCATTCGCTACCAATCTGTGATAAAAAGACAATGTTTGCAATCAGTTGTTCAGCCAGCAGGTTTCATATCTATAGACCTTATCTCTAGCTTATCCTGATGCTCTATGATCTCTCTTCGACGCGAAGAGCAAGGCACAGAGAATCACTGCTGTTCAAATACCAGATGAATGATTGGAGGCCATCTAAAGAAGCAGTGATATCCATCTCTCATGACGACTCGATTTCTTTAAGATATATGTAACATCGTACGTGATATCCTCACTTGGTGTAAGAGATAGAGAACATACTTAAAAGCTCTTTGAGTGCATACAATATACAACATATCCAAATACCTTACACAATTAAAAATCAGTTTGAGTTTAGATATAGATAACCTACAATTTGTGATTTTTCGGCATCGGACCGATCGTTGTCCTGATCGCGTGCATGTATGTTCTATACACAGTCTTGACTTTCTAATAATGGTTAAACATATATATCCTGTTTCACATGAGATTCATAGACTGACTGATTACAGGAGAAAAATGGGCCCTCGCATCATTATATTATGCAGATTTGTGCCACACGACATAACCCATGCTGGCATCACTTCGCATCTCAGTTCACTGGCTCCGCCCTTATACGAGGAGACGCTCTAACTACACGATGACTGTAGTGCTGAACAGCAACGCCGCCACACAGGCTTGGTGCACAATGTGTTCGTCTTATAACAAGACGGCTCTGGAGGCATCCGAAGAATTCATGTTATATCATAGAAGCTTATTTACTATCACAGTGAAAAAAAGGTTGTGCCGGTTCAAAAAACACCTAGTGAGATATATACTAAAGTAAGTCCTATGGATTTACCACTATAAAACATTGCTAGTTACAGAAACTGCTAGACTCAAGTATATTTCATTTCATCTATGTGATTGTAGTTAATGTAAGTTATAAATGATTGCTATTATAACTATTATTATACTTACTTAATTCTTACATACCTATATAATGGTATTATAGTATTAGCTTCATAATAGTATTATGTAGTATATATATAATGAGGCAGGTATCATATAGTGAATATCATACTTATCAATTTCAAAGATCTAAAGTTCTTAGTGGTATATAGTTATCAGTTTAAACAGCAGGGTGCGGCAGGTGAAATTATTTTTTAAGTAAGTGTGATGGTATATACTCAAAATGAATGGATTCGGAACTATTATTAGATTATATAGTGCTTAGTAAGTGGGATATTATTCCAGACGCATATTGCACCAATAGATCGTGATCTTACTCAGATAAAGAGAGTATTAAACTACCATTCGTTAGTTAATGTGTTTACTACATTTTATACTTAAAACCTTCCTTCTATTACATTCTATATGTATGTCCCATATATATCTTCTTTTATATATTCTATTCTTCTATTAATTGTTATTAACATATATATATATATATATATATAATACCTATCATAATAAGTTACATTAGTATTATACATATTATTCATTGACTGATAATTTGTTTATCTACTCCCTCATATATATTAACTAAATATATATATTATATATTATATTAATATATATCTATTAATATATTATTATATTATATATAATAGTATATATAACTGTTATTATAATAATTATTATAAGATATAATTATATATATATATATTATATATTATATATTATATTTTTATTTATAATTATATATATAAATAAGAAATTTGTATGTGGGGCCGATTTTGTCTATGCCAATTATAATAAAATTATAATAATAAATAATTTTAATTATATATTATATTATTAATTATTAATATATATTATAAATATTATCATATTAATATATATTAAATGATATATATTATAATATATATATATATATATTAGTATATATATATATATATATATTAATTATATTAATATTAATATTATATCCCATAATAAATTGTGATATATGATCTACTTCGTTATGAAGTAAAGTAGGTATATTGCATTTCGAGATAGAAAATATAATTTATATTTATATTCAAAGTAATCTGTGTACTACACACATAATATATATATATCTCACAAATATTTAGCGATGTGATTTAGCAAAAATACTAATTACATTTTTTGAATCAGCACATCTAAATATTTGAATACCAATTTATGATAATTTCGAGAAAATTCATGGTTATTATTGTTCAAGTTTAATTAAAATATAACAAAGTAATTAAAACAAAAGTAAATAAACTATTTCTTACCTATATATTATATATATACATAACCTAATTGTATTCTATTAATATAAATAATATATAATTTATAAATGAAAAATATTGAAAATTTTCACGTAGTGTTTTAAATGGATTGCATGTGATTAGATCCATATAAATTTTAACGCTAAAGATTTTGGAATAAGGGCTCTCAGAGGTTTTAATCTCAATGCCAGTGATTAAAATAAAAATTATAGACAAATAAATTACGCCAATTTTCAGGGTTAAATAATCATATTAATTATTCTTGTTTTAGGCTCATATAATATTTTACTTCCTAAGTTCTATTAATAATATATTCTTTCATTTCACTGATGACTCAGGTGGAGCTGAAAGGAGAGCTAGTATTTTTATCAAATTCATAAAACTAATTTCTCAGTGTTTTTTATCACCAATTGAAGGGAATATCTTGTCTTCACTGGTCAAAGTTATCAAGTTAAATTTTATTTATTATATGTTTATTTCTTGTATATGTGAATTTCCGTATAGATGTAGCCTTTTTAACTTTTTAATTGTACTCAATTATATTACATCTAGTCAAATGAACATTATCAATACGGACTTTTTTTATTATTCAATCTTTAACTTATTATTTTTTATTCTGTTTAGATTTAAAACGTGTTAAATATACTAATTATCTCTTTAAATCATATCAATATATCAATTAATATAGATGTGAATAATTGGACCTTCATCCACGTTCCCCTACTACTCTAGGTATATCATCGTCTAAGCAAGTAAATAGGAGTTCAGGTAGCTTAATAATATAATTTTCAAATATTATTAGTATATATAATATATTTATATAAAGTATTTTTTTGAGTGAAATTATTTTAAGTATTAAGTATTATATATATATTATATATATAATTTCTATTTACCTCATGCTCTTCTACTCATTATCTTATTTTTATACTGATTACATAACTATTATATCATGTTAAATAATAAATATTAGCTTGAATCGTTAGATCTTAAGAAAGTAGCTAACTCATACAAAAGTATATTATATAATCACATAGATAAAGCTTTCAACCTTCTTATATATAACGTAATATTTACTAATGATTTTTCAACAATGCGCTTTTTATTAAATTATTTACATAGAAATGATCGGAAGCATTTTTATATCATAGTTTCGCAATTAAATAACTAATAATTAAATAAAAAATAGTTATTATATAATTGCTTAATTAGATATAATATCAATCAACTATCAAATTCTAATCGCTCGAGTATATAATGGTGATTAAGGTATATATATTATCTATACTAATTAATATATTCTACTCGGATTTAATAAGTAATTTCATCATCTTGCGTCTGGTACCCTTAGTTTATTACGCTTACGTGACCGTGAAGTAGTAGTGTACGTGGATATATATATTTATAAGAGATGGATGTTTGGCTCGTGAGTGGATTACCTAGTTGTGATTTTTAAAGTATGTGTATGGTGATATATTTTCAGAACACTAAAATCCATATTCTCTTCTCATGTATAATTATCCTTTTTATTAAATAGTCCATCGTGGCATGTTAGGTGGAAGTTTTGTGCAAAGCACGTGTACGCGCGGATATATCTAATTCTCAGAGTGTGGAACCTCTATAGAAATTAATCAATCATCCCATAGCTCTCTGTGTTGTATATTACTTATATAATGGAGTTATTTTTTGAATAACCTATTCAACATACTCTGTCTCGTGTTTGAATTTATGTAGGCTAGATATATATTGTATATATATATATATTATATATATATTATATATCATTATATATTAATATATTTAATATTATATATTATATATATATATTAATTATATATTAATATATATATATGATATATATATATATTAATATATAATATATTATAATAAAATATTAATATATTATAATAAGTAAAATTAATAATTTTTTAGATATAAGTAAGTAGAAGGTAGCATGCCAAAGGGTAGAAAAACCAGTGGTATCTCTGAAGTCTTACATAGTATGGCAACTTACTTCATTGGTGATTTTTTTCTTCATCTATACATTTTTTTCACATATATCATTCTTTTGAACGTGCAATCATTTTTGTGCCACATCTATTTTGCACTTTTCAGTGGTTAGATATCTTATGATTTTTTTTGACATTTACCTAACGTTCTACGTGAGTCAACACATATAATCTTCGCATGTGTACTTATAATTCATACAATACTTAATCGCGCGCTCGTCGACTCTACGTAATCTCTGACTTCATAATAAAAAGAAGAAATAAACAAATAACTAACAGATAAATACCATAAATAAATAATCAACATATTGATTTATGTTTTATAGAAGGGATCAAGAAGTCACCAAGAATTTTGTGGCCATCACCGTGATTATTATAATGTCCTTGCTATTGTGCGTAGAAGCGTACGGTAAGTGAGTAGTTTAAGGTAGTTGGGTTGACTGCCTAATAGTACTACATCATAATCTTACTCGGAATCGTTAGTGCATCGCGATATATAACTCTTAGGTCTATCTAATTTTCGGGCGTGAAATTGTAATGTAATATTCGTATATGGGATAACATTGAATAATGATTACCTGAAGAATAAATAAATGTGATTATTGAGGAGATAGAGGAAAAGATAATATAAAGGTGATATAATGGATGTATATTTAGAATAATGCCAAAATTTAGGATGTATGCTCTCGCTTTCTGTAAATAAAGATAGTAAAATGAGATAAAGCTCGGTTGAATAATGTGATAGTGAGTAGGTATTGAATGGTTGTGTGTTGTGGCTGGTATGTGAAAGGAATGTGAATTAGAGGTGATGATGAGTGAGGGTGGAGAGTAAGGTAGAGGTAGATGCAATTATTTAGTGTAAGTTGGACTTTGTTGATGTATTACAGAGCTATTGGTGTTAGGATCTTTTGTGTGTATATATGTTTTATTTATAAAGGTCAATATAGGAATTATTTTAAATTTAAATATAATTAAAAATGCAAAAAGGTCAAAGTAATGTAGTGGTTGTGATATCAGTTAATAATAAGGGTGATTTTCGCCAGTGTAGGGTGAAGATTGATATTTAAATGTTGAATGATATTCATGATTTTTACTGGGATAATTTTGAATTGAATGTTTTTTGGATTGATTGATAGTGTAAGTAGGTAAGCTTATTACAGATTTAGATTGGTATGTTTGCGCTAGTGTACCTTAAAATGTAGTTATGGATATAGTATATGTAATCATGAAAAAAGAGATTGGTAATATATATTAGATTATTATTATATATATTTAAATTATTTATATATATATATATATATTTATAACAGTACCAACATCGGCACATTGTACAACTGCTGTGAAAGAAAACTGACAATAGTTGAAGCTGTCTTGATAACTCAGACGTGAAAGTTTTTTCCCTATTATTTATATATTATATATAGTTAAATATAACTTTCTTTGAAAACTACAAGGTATTGAGTATATTAGTACCTATAAATATATAATGTTTAGTGATTGGTTAATCGAAGTAAATAATGGATGATATTATTTTGTGTTGGTGATAAATGATATGGAGTAATACTTATTATATTATGTAGTTTGTATAGTATGTTTAAATGTCCAGTGAGGGGGTTTATTGGAATGGGATTATCTATAAATAAAGTTACTTTTGGCTCGAGGTGTTGTGTCAATAAATTGTTTTAAAAATTATATATAGTTTAGTTAGGGGCTTTAGATTGAGAGAGGAGGTTATAGATACGGAAGGATAATTATAAGTGCGGTGATATATATATAGTAATTAATAGTAATGAGAGTTAAGTGTAACAAGTAATAAGGATAAGTCTTCTAGAGCTGCATTCGTAAGTAAATCAGTTTAGTTAATTGTGTTAAACTAGTTTAGATAAAATCTGAACAATAATATCTTGGGACATATTATAATTGAAGAGAAGCAGT
>JABUQX010028139.1:0-15434 GCA_015478945.1 Trachelipus rathkii
ACCACCAAGAGAGAGATTGATTAGATATAACAGTTAAACCATTTTTATAAACAGTTTTTCACACCTTAAAATTATATCTATTAGGTAGATTTTATATACTAGTTATTTGAGAATAAAAAATTTTATATACACTATAAACCGTACCATATCGTTAGCTCTTCCTTCATAATTATTATTTCACACATTACACATTTAACAATTATGTGGGAGACGCTTTTAGAAGTTATCACTTATAATGGTTATCTTAATATACATTGTCTTCTTACAACTATATTTGAAAATATTTACTTTATGCTTTAAAATCACACGTTAACAATCAAACTCTTTGTAGCAAATCTGAGATATTATAAATAAAAACTTGCAAAAAAATAAGGAACCTCATCTCTTCATTTGAAACACTTTAAAGCATTCTCTCTTCATACTAGAGAGTCTTAGAGGGAGATTGGACGAGAATTTCATTAAATGGTAACACATATAGAGTGGTTTTAATATTTCGAAGATTTGTCCTGTATATAACCTGAATTTGGTAAATCAAATACATTTGCATATTTTTAAATTTAATATTTCCCAAATATAATTATTCTAAATTTAGTGGTATAATTGTAATAAATGAAAAATTGTAATTTATGTGATTTATCTTTAAGAGGAAGATTATTCTGAAACTCTATGATATAATGACGTCATTAATATTTTATCATTAATAAGTCGTTTCACATTTTTTACAGGTAATAGATTAATGATTTATGAGAATCTCTTAATAATATAAGTAACCGATTTTTCCTACTCACAAATCTTAACGAAACATGTTGAAATGTTATTATGGTATGGTAAATCTTAAAATTTAGAAAGAATTTCTTATATATCACTGGTATTTTAAGGCATGTATAAGAATATAATAATTTAAAAGTGTATAGCATAAAGATTCATGCTAAAGATTCATACAAAAATAAGACAGAATAAGAGTAAATTAAATTACTCTTTTTCGTGCCTTTATTATTTAAAATGTTGTGCCCTTTATTATTTTAGCTAAATAAGTATTTTAGCTCAAAAAGTTATAAGTACATTGATATAAATGATACAGACACTCTATAATCAAAAACTTACAAAATGTTGCCCTTAAAGTAAGTAAGTTTTAAAAAAATTTCTTCTTTTTTGCCACTTTTCAGTTGTGATCCGCTTCTGTAAAAATTTGTGACAAAAATCCGTAGTGTATCTGAGTAATCGCCCTTAAGACTCACACGTGAGTAAATATAATTATTTTTTTTAAAGATTTTCACTGGAAAAGTTTTTGTTTACAATTTAAATTTGTGTATTGAGTAGTACTTTTATTTTTCTCAAACTGCCCTAATGGGCAAGGTCTACCACGTGGAGGGTTGGGGATTTCACTTCCGGGATGACCAGGGTTAAGACCTAATTCTGCGGGGAGGGTTCCGGACCCCGTTTTGGTATTTGAGTGCGCGGGGTTCCTTGCCACTCCTACGGGGTATGGAAATTCCTATGTTCCTGTCAGATTCAGCCCCTAAGTGGGCGTGTAAATATATATATACATATATATATATTATATATTATATATATATATATATATATATAATATATAATATATATATATATAATATATAATATATTATATATATATTACACGCCAAGTGGGCTCGAGCCGGAGGGACAGGGGGGGACGTTTTGCATATTCCGTAGGGAGGGGCGGAGAACACGCGACACCTAATTAAAAGAGCGGGGTCGGACCCTCCGAGAGGGAAATAGTCTACCCCTGTCGTTTCCGGAAGGCAGAGGAACGATTACCATCGGTGCGTATAACCTTTAGGGTTTCCATTAGTTAAAAAAAATTATATATATATATACTATATATATATTTATATATATATTATATATATAATATTTATATATATATTATATAATATAATTTTATAGTATTAATTATATATATTATATAATTATTTAAATATATAGTATACATATAATATTTATATTATTTATAAATATAAATTATATATATATATATTATGTATATACTATATATATAATATATCATATAATAATATATATATAATAGTATATAGTATGATATATATATATATATATATATTATATATATTATATCTTTCAAGTGACGTCAAAACAAATATAATTTGAATAATGAAAAAAATTTGTATGTTTTATAATTATATTTCACCAGTTCTTTAGAAATAAATTAATATATTTCGTGGATAAATAGTATTTAAAATAAAAAATAAAAAAAACAACATTTTTTAACCGATTTCATGTGCGTCACAATCATAAAATAAAACTCCCACCCATTTTGTTAAGAGCGAAAAATAGCACTTAAGGATGAGAAAATTTCAATTCCTCGATTTCGATAGAAATTTTTTCCGTTTGATAATATGCATACATGTGAAGGAGATTTTCCGTTGAGAGAATTTTTTTGCGAATAAACCGCTTAAATTTTCTTAAATCGATTTCTTCGACATTATAATCTGGAACTAGTCAAAAAAAAAAAAAAAAGAGTTATGACAATAAACTTTAATTATTTTAAAATAGCGAGAATTTTTTTTTGTTTTTTTGTTTAATAAGGATTTTTAGGTCTATAGTATATAGTAACTTTTGTCTAAATAGTTTTCTGAAAGTCTATGGTTTTCCTTCTTGGTTAACTTACACCTAATATATATATATATATATATATATATATATTATACTATTATATATATAGTATATTATATATGTATTTTAAATATATTTATATATTATATATATATATATATATATATATATAATATATATATACGGTATATATTGATACACATTTCAGGACTACCCATAGTGTTAACTAGAAGGTCTAATTTAGTAAGGGTTAAATTATGCTAATCGCTCACTTGCTAATTTTTTATTGCAATTGTTTAAAAACATACCGAGAGGGATTTTAATGTGAATTAAAACGAAAGCTATTAAGTTAAATAAGGGGCAGATAGGAACTGCTTCCACTCCAGAATTTTTGAAAAATTCATATATATATATTATATATATTATTACCTATCATAATATATATATATATATATTATATATATATATATATATAGTATAATATATTATTATTATATATGTATATTATATATATATATATATATATATATATATATATATATATATATATTCACTTATAAAATGTTTACTAGCTTTCGCTTAAGTTGTAACTTCAGTCTCTGTCAGGTAATGAAAGACTGTCACCATGGGGAGATCGAAAGAGGTGAATATTTAGTTGGTTGTTAATTGTGATTTTAGGTCTTTAAATTGTTTGGAAGAAACGGAGAATGGAATTCTGTATATGGTCGAGTTTATATTCGCCAGGATTTTTGTTATATTTACTGGTATTATATATGTATACAGATTCTATTATTTTTCTTTTTTGTGTGTTGTTAGAGTATTTCAAAATAGTGATGTCTTTGAGATTTATGTTATGCCGGAATTATTGTTGTCCATTTGTAAATCATAGTTGTGTTGCTATATTCTGCGGGGTAGATCATTTTTTTCTCAATATGTAAATGAATGCGTTTTGAGGATTTGTATATACTGTTTTGTGGATTTTTGGGAGGAGGTTTTGAGTATGTTTCTAAAAAAAGGTGTTTTGTGTGAACGAGATCGATGTGTGTAGGTGCTGTTTGATGTTGTGCCTTAGAATGTAAGGAAGTGGGAGAAATGCTGAGTTTTTGTTATTTTATTTTTGAGTTAGGTTACAGAATTTTTGTTTTTCTTTTTTTGTAGGAATTTATATATATATATATTATATATATAAACTATTATATATATATATATATATATATATTATATATATATATATATATTTATATATATATATAATATAATAATATATATGGCGGTCATGTAGATGCACTGACCGATTCCGATTTCCCTTCGTTGTATGCAGATACAATTTGACTCCTGACTGTCTGTTATGCCAAGAAATTATTTTTATGGTAACTTTAAAATTATATTATAATTGTACGATTTTATCGCATTTATGCCCTAACTAGCCATGGTGAGCCACCAGAAGTGGAACGAGGGGGGGGGGGCCCTGGGTAGTAATCAATTCGACCTAGATTCATTTTTGAAGCCAATGAACGACATTCTATTCGACTCCATTTAGGGTTTATAACTAATTCTGAATGCTTTTGCAAGAAATAGGTAGGTAATATAAATGTATACTTTTCAAAGAAATTGAAAGGAAGACACTTACTAATAAAAAACAAGTGCCCTGAATAAATTTATTTGTTAAATAGAGTTACGGTGGTACAGGAAAAAATTAGACAGTTTCATTTGGTTTTATTTGATGACCATCGCGATTGATACTTAGGGGGTAAGAGCTTTAGTCGTCTTCAACAATGACGTCTAACCACGTTTTTTGATTCTACGAGAGCCGAGCTAAGATGACGTTGCAGTGGTGCTAGTTGAGCCAGGGAAGTGAAGCAGAGAAGGTAAGGGCTTTTTAATTTTTTGAAAATTTCGCTGGTTTTCAGAACTTCAATTAGGTTATCAGGCGTTTGGTTCTTGCCACATTTTGAACCACAGCTCTATTCCCCTTCGATGCCATCAATTGTATACATGACACATAGGTGAACAGCTCAGTGCCATTCTTTGAATGTTTGTGGTTCGATCCCAGTTTGTTTTGTTGGAAGTGGGTCAAATAATGGCTGTTGATTTCTCGGCAGACAATCTATTCCATGAACTACATGGATTTTCTCAGTGAGAATGATTAAGTGAGATTTTCCGAAAATTAGATGGATTTCCCTATGGAGATTGTTTCCTGTGCTTTTGTCTGCTAGTAGTACGAGGGGGCTCAAATCAACATTCAATATGTCTGCAAGTTCCTCTGCTTCTCCGTTATGTCATCCGCCCTTATTCGATGGTCTCTAAGTAATTCCAAAATAGTTTGGATGTGCGTGTTTGCTTTCACGACGTCAAGCTTCTTCGACTGAAGGAGGTTGGCGACTTGTTCCAGTAAACCTGAATACTTTGCAATTAATACAACTGAAGAAACAAAATTTGACCTGGTGGCGACTGCGTGCATTTGGTATGCACTTTTCCTCTTATTAGTATTTCCCTCTTCCGATAATGTCTCCAATGCTCCAACTATTTCGACGAAATGGTCCTTAAAAATACGTATGCTTTTATATTTTTCTGACAATCTGGTCTCGCAAAATTTGGAAATGTTCGGTTAGACGAGCGAAGACGGACAACGAAAGGTGATTATATATTTTTATAGTTAACAAATTTCGGATTTTGGATTTCATTTAAATTGTTAACATAACAACGATTAACTTGTTTACAGAGGGAATGAAGTACTGGGTCTCTCTTTTATAATTCTGCTCTTTTTAGCTTTTTTGTTGTCACCCTCACGTGGCGGAGCCTATTCAAGGAGGGGTGTTAACTTCATAGCCTCACAATACGCAATAGCAGAGTGAGCCCAGACGCCAAGCTTTAGTGAGGAAGATTAATCACAGGAAACTCGAGATGGAAGAGAATCCCAGAAGAGGTGCAGGAGAAGGAGCACACGCGTATTAGTCTGGAGTTACGATATTCACACAACTAATGCGGCAGACAGTCAGCACCTTTGTGTTCGGGGCGTCGTAAGGTGTGATAACGCGAGTTAAGTTTTCTCAGCATTACGCAGTGAGTACCTATAGAAAGAGATAAGCAAATGAGCCGCAAGATACAGGGATGAAGTGGAAGTAGGGACAGTTTAAGGTTTTGGCCTTGATACGACTACGTCAAAGCCGGTGAAAGCAGAGCCCCAGATATGAGAGCAGTACTCCATACTAGGGCGGATGACCCTTGTATAGATGGATTAACTGAGCAGAGGAAAAAAGGTTTGCAGTCTAAACATTACTCTCTTTGAATCCGCTAGACCGTTGTGATGTGAGGTTTCCAAGATTTTTTGTTAATGTTAAGGCCTAGGTGTTTATATTGTAAACAGGGGAGACGAGAGAGGAAATGGGAAAGTTTGGAGGTGTTTTAGAGAGGGAGATTTTGTAGAAGTTGAATTTTTTTTTTAAGAATTAAATTTCACATGTTTGAGACGACCCCACCCGGAAATTCTATCCGATCGCGAGATAGAATCGGAAAGGATTAAGAGAGAGGCAAATCTAGAAGTAAAGAAGGGCAGAATGAATGAGTTTGGAAGAATGAAGGTGATCTGGCGATACGAGTGGATTCGGTTAGATTTGAGGTGAGAAGAATTATGAAAGTAGAATAAGTAGGAGATAGACGACTGAGGAACCACAAGTTGACAGAAAAGGAAGAGAAGTCGCCCCGTCACAGCATGCCGATATGAGCGATTTGAGAAAAACTCCTAGACTTAAGTAGAAGCGAAGGGGAAACAGGAGGGACTTGGAGTACCGTGAGCATGCATAACCAGTCATCTGTTGGATATCGCAAAGAAAGCAAGCTGCCTAGTTTTACGTGGTGAACATAAAATTCGTAAGATAGTATATATATCGCAGTAGACCTGAGCAGGAAGCGTATGGTGATGGAAAAAGTGATGAGATTAGACATTAAATGAGGTTGAGAAGTTTCAATTTTAGATAGAATAACAGTGAGATGTATAGGGCGGATAGTTTATAGATCATAGAGGGTTTCCTTTTTTTTTTGGAATGTTGGACTGTGTGCTTCCAAATGAGGAGTGTTAGTATTGAGACATAGAGAAAATAGTTGAACGGAGGGGAGGGTCCAGACGGAGCCACTTCGCCTGAATCACGGGGAGGAATGATTCCGAGTCACCGACATTCTACATTCCTGTTTCAGAGAGAGAGGTCAAATGTAATACAGCAAATGCCATAGGAACTGAGAGGAGGGATGAAGAAACGACACTTCTCTTTCAGACTGTTTTGAGGCTCATCGACCTGGCCGTAATTTGTCGATCGAAAGTATAAAGTTGGAACAATTAAGCTTTGATGTGTATCTCTTTGCCATCCATCCTTGTAGTCCACAAAACCAAAGCATCCTCTTTTATTTCATTTGCCCTTTCATCGAAGAAATTAACCGTCGTCACTAGTTGTTCTCGAATTGTAACCACTAGATCAAATTTTCATTATTGTATTGTAAGTAAATCGTATGACGCGATTTTTGGTCCAGTTAAATGGTTTTAATTGCTGGAATTACATGCTTCAATCGTACAAAGCAATTAATTACTAATAAGCTTCATCGATATTTTTACCATTGAGGGGCAAAGTCATTGGTGGCACAAACTTAATACAGAAATAATCTGGGAAGTATTTTTTTTTATTTCTTTAATCATTTCTTGTCCTGAGCGATGAAGTTGAATGTCCACTGGAGTGGCATGTGTGAACTGATTTGCATGGTTAATTGCTGCTTGGTGCCTGGGTTTGGACATGAGCCTTTTAATGCGTATCTGTCTAATACTTCTTAAACTGTCTGAATTTGAAAGAACAGCCCTCTCACCATGCTGTTGACGGGTAGAAACTTATGTAATATTTGCAGAACGGCTCCTTTCAGCCGGTCGGTTAGTAACTAACTGGGGTGAAATGTGTCCGCACTGGTGGATAAATCTTTAAATCTGAAGATGTATCAATGTGAATTCTACTTCTTCGTTGGATATTCACACATTTCCAAAATATACTTTTTTCCACCGACATGGTGCTACAGTTCCAACAATTTCAATATGTCTCATGACAGCGTCGCAGTCTTTCTGCTTCAAATTCCTGTATTTATGCTTTCCTGATGAAGCAAAACTTGAACCCGAAGGCTGCAGCCACAAGTATCCTAAAAGGGGGTGCATGGCTTTCTTTTATTATACTTTCATCTTCATCTTGCTTTTTTTCTTTCGTTTGAAAGCCTCTGCAAAAGAATGAGTGTTTAGTTTAGTATGTTTAATATATATAAATATATATATATATACTATATATTATAATATATATATATTATATATATAAATATATATATATATTATATATTATATTTCTAGATTATACTACATCTACATATTTCTAAGTGAACTACTCCATTAGGGTTCTCATTTCTTTAATGGAGTATTGTAAAGAAGCTTTTATATATATATATATATTTTATAATATATATATTATATATATATATATATATATTATTATATATAATATTATATATTTATAATATAATATATATATGGACATTTATCAGTGGTTGACTTCGTTAATATTAGGTTAGGTTTATTTAGGTTAAGTTTGGTTACGGTAGGTTAAGTTTAGGTTAGGTTAGGTTAGGTTACGGTTAGGTTACCACAAAATTTAATGTATTTACCCTAAATTATTAAAATACGATACGTTAATTATTGATTTTCGCTCCTGCAGTCAACCACTTATAAATACTATTTACTTATAGGTATATATAAGTATATATATATCTATATATAATATATATTATAATATATATATACCTATTATATATTATATATATTATATATTAATATATATATATATATATTATATCTATATATATATATTATATATATATATAATATATATATGAATATATATATATACTAAATATATATATATATATATATATATATTATATAGTACTCATGATAGTATATATTATATATGAGTATAGTAGCTATATATATATATATATATATATATATATATAGATATATATATATATTATAGTATATATACGCTAATCTAGAATGAGAGATCTAGATTTTTGTATTTTTCATTTCATGTAACACCTTACTTATAAGACAGTCACAGAGATTAGAGTGAATTCTGTGGGTTGCACTTCGTGCTTACGCGGTGATAGTGTAGACGAATGATGAAGATAATAATTGAATAATAATAATAATAATAATAATTAGATAATAATAATATAATATAATTAATAAGTAATAATATATAATAATAAATAATAAATAATAATAATATAATAATAAAATATAATAATCTGATAAGTGTAGATTTTGAGTCTCACAATCTCGTCCATAGATAATATAGAATTGTGATTTCTCTGCCATCTAATGATTAGATTTAAATCCATTTTTCTCATATTGCGTTCTAGTTTTCCTTGATAGCCACTACCGGTGTGTCTGTGATCATATGAGTAATAGATATAGGGAGTATTGAGTTAGTAGAAGTCTACTCACTACGTGGCTTACGCGCGAATAATATAATAAGGGTGAGTGGTATACTATTAGTAATACTTGGTGCGATAATTTATGGATAATCGCGGAGACTATTATTATATCATATATATATATATAATATATATATATTATAATAACGACTGCTTGTTATCTTATGTCGCTATTGGGTAAGCATGTGGGAGCGGCTTGAATATGAGTAATAGGTGCAATTAAATTATATATATATATATTATTATATTATATATATTATATATATATATATTTTAGTATTATATATATATAGTAGTATATATATATATATATATATTATATATATTATATTATATTATATATATATTTATATATTATATATATATATACTTATATATATATATATATCTATAGTAATATATTATATTATATATTTATATATATATCTATATATATAGTTTATATATATATATATATTTATAGTATTATATATATATATAGTATATATTATATATTATATATATAATATTATATATTATATATATTATAATATAATATATATTATATATATATGTATTATAATATATAGTATATATATATATATATATATTATATATTAATATATATATATATTATATATTATATATCATATATATAGTATATATATTATATATTATATATTATTATTATATTATATTATTATATATATATATATATATTACTATATATATATTGGTATTATTATATTATATATATAATTATTATATATATAATATATATATATATTATATATATTCTTATTATATGATATATATATATATATATATATATATATTATATATATATATATATATCTATATATACTATAAGATTATATATATCATATATATATCTTATATATATATTATAGTATAATATATATATATATTGGTGATATTTTGGTTTAGAGCGGCCACTATGCACTATCATCGATCATATCTCAACTACAATAAGTTACAGGAAAGAAAGGGAACATTGTTGGAATCTGCAAAATTTTTTGCGGGAAATGTAAGAAAAAAAAAAAAAAAAAAAAAAAAATGAAAAAAATCATTCTCAAACTACATAGTACAGCGAAAGTAGAAATTATTAGTGATATGCTCTATTAGTGAGTATAGGTATATGATAGAAGGTAAGTGCTGTGTAGAATAGTGAAATTATCTAGTATACTCGGGTGTAGATTATTCTGGGATAGAAGTGTTTTTTTGCTCTAGGGACATATATATATATTATATTATATGTATTTGTAAAGGTTTTACACGGCAATGTAGGGGCTCGAGCGACGGACACAGGGGGGATCGTTTTACATACCGTAGGGGAGGGTGCGGAGGACCGCGACACCTAATACAAGAGCGGGGGGTTCGGAGACCTCCGGAGGGGGGAATTAGTCCTACGCGTAGTTCCCGGAAGGGCGAGAGACCCCGATCCTGCGATCGTGCGGTATACCCTTGGTGATTCTTTAAGTAAGAAAAAAGCAAAAATTTAAATAGAAAGTCTATTTATTTTAAGAGTACAATAAAGGTCTCTAAATAGGCTCTCTAATCATATGTACTATAATTATTAACAAATAATATTATTTATTGTTTTATTTTTTTTACATTTTCCTATCTAAAAATTTACAGGATTCCAAAAAATGTATTCTTTTTGGTGTAGCTATTGTATTTTTGAGATATATTTTTTTTCTCTTTTTTTTTTTCTTGTTTTTACATTTTCCGCCCTAAAATTGGACAAGCATTGCAATGTATTTCTTTTCCTTGTGGCTCTTGTAGTTTTGAGTATGGATTGACGATAGTTGTCGCTCTAAACATTATCACCAATATATATAACTATTTATGTATATATTATTATATATATATATATATATATATTATATATATATATATATATATATATATATATATTAATATATATATATTTATATATATATATATATTATTTTATTATATATATATATATATATATATATATATATATAATTATATATATCTATATGTATATATATATTATTATATACTATATATATATAGTCTTAAATAATATATATAATATATATATATATATATATATATATCTTTATTATATATATATATATATATATATATATAATAATTTATATATATATATATTATATATAATAATATATATATATAATACTATATATATATATTATTATATAGTATTATAGTATAGATATATATATATTATATATATTATAGTTATATATTTGTTACTGAGGAAATAATGTCTAAGATCCATTTAGAAAAGACGTTTATGAAAGAGACTTATATTCAACAGTTTAAAGCATAACATCGAGCATTGCGCTGTCGCTCAGTAGACAAGGGAACTGAACTTCCGGGAAGGCAGGGTATTTTATAGCAGAAACTCGCTGCTTGTAAATTTATCAATTTTTTGTGCTTAATTCTTTTTCTTTTGTGTTTTATTTTTTCTTTAATGTTATTTAGTTATCATCTGTTTTATTGCTTGCGATGAAGGTGGGCCGGGCCTCTCCTTGCCCCCTGGCTACGCCCATGCCTAGCCCATTTTTTGAACTTAGCCGTCTTATGTTTTCTATTTTAGCCGTATTTGTTTTAAGAACTTCCATTGTCTTTTAAATATTATTTCTATTTTATTATGTACAATTTTTATTATTATTTTTTATAGTAAACTTATAAAAATTCAACACTTTAGCTTTTTTTTTTTTTTTTTCAATGTATGAGAAAGAAATTTAAACTAATTTTTTTTTAAGCTTATTTTTTTATCAACCTTATTATTATTTTATTATTAATATGATTGCTATATATATTGATTTATCATTTTTTTCGTAATAATTGTTTTTTTAAACAATAAGTAATGCGCATACGCGATACAAACTTATTATTATTATTGTATATTCATTATAATTAATTAGAAATTTTATTGTTATTTTATCATGTAGTTTATTGCTAGTTTTTTAAACTTGTTCTATACAAAAAATTTTTTTCTTATTTATTCATTTATAATTTTAAGAGTTTTTGTTAGTTTTTTTAATTATTATTATTCGTACTATTGCTATTTTTATTAATTTTATTATTAATGCTGATTATCTTACGCCAAATTATTTTTTTAAATCTCCAATATCGTATTAATATCTGTCGACTTCATTTCGTATAAATTCCTTTTTTTTTCTTCCCGAAAGATGGAAAATAAAGAAATCAAATAGGCTAGCTTTAAATGTGAAACGACTCAGGGTAGATTGTAAAAGCTGTTTGAGTTGGTTTTAACATAAAAGAGAAACCTTACTATATTGAATATGCGTCAAAAGCTATTAATAAATTCTTTTTTTTCCATCTTTGATTATAATTTTCATTTTTTAATAATAACCTTTTAAAAAAAATGGAATGAAGAGAGATATAATTTAATTTTTTTTTAATAGTACTATGTTAATTTCTTACTACTAGCTTTTATAAGCGGTAATAAGATAGATAATAGAAAATTACCAAATTCGTGGTCTATTATAACAGAACATTGGGCATTTTGATACAGTAACGAGCATACCTCCATAAAATTATTGTTTTAATTTTGTTTTTTATAACCATATTGTTTATTGCATTAGGAGTAAAATTTTAACACTAACTTTAGCCTTCGTTGTAAATTTGAAAATAGGCCACTCGGTCGTATTTTAATTTTTTTTGCCTACTTTTCTTTAAGTAATTTTACCCGCTACTATATTTATAAATATTATTGTTATTATTATTAGTTATTATTATGATTATTATTATTATTATTATTATTATTATTATTATTATTTTATTATTATTATTATTATTATTATTATTATTATTATTATTATTATTATTATTATTATTTTCATTGGTATTAACTTTTTTTTAAGATTCCCGTAAAAGTCTTTCGCTTTATAATTTCGAAATCTAGCCATTTTTTTATTGTCATCGATTATTTAAAAGTAACATGACCTCCGCTAATCATTTTATCATTACTATTATATTGTTTATATTACTCGCTTTTATTTATTATCTTTATAAGTATCTTTATAATTATCTTTATAAACAAAATTAATAATCATATTAAAACTATTGTCAGTATTATTACTAAACTAAATGAACAAATTACAACATAATGTTACATCTACTTATATCTTAATGACATATATATATATAAATAACTATAATTTATATATATATATATTATATATATATACTAATCATACACTATAACTCACATATACATCAACCTATATATCTAATATACTATTAGGGGATTTACCGATACCAGAAAAGAGGCGATACCGATACCGATAACGACATATCTAATTTTTTTTAGGTGCCCGCATACCGATAACGATACTTTATTAATATAATAAATACACAGTATAAGATAGAACATTTGTGCATGGCTGGTCCTCATATTCGCATTCCCTGTACAAAACAATACTTAGTCATTTCATATTTTCAATATTTGGTTGTGCCCAAGTAATTATTTTATAAATTAAATAGTACCTTTTAAGGAATAATAATTGCAAATATTTATAACTTTTTTATGTTTGTGGGTTTATTTAAAAATAATTCCACTCCATTTTCAAGTAAGTATTACAAAGTTTAGCTATAGCGTTTTTTTATTTTTAACTTTTTGGCTGATTAAATTGAGGTCTCTTCTTTCATTATTTTTTATTCTTTATATTGTAGCTAGTTAAAAGAATCTTCTTGAAATGTGTTAAAATATGTTAAAACATAAAAGCTAGTACGCTAAACTTTGTTAATACTTACTTGAAAATGGGAAAATGGAATATTTTAAATAAAAACACAAAAGAGATATTAGTTAATATTAAATATTTGCTTATATTCCTTAGAACTATTTAATTTTAAAATAAATATACTTGGCACAACCAAATATTAGCTTAAATACTAGTAATTGTTTGTAATGTTAGGTATGTAATATGTATACTTATCATAAGCGATGCACAAATTTCTATCTTATTAACTGTGTTTTATTATATTAATTAAAGTACCGGTATCGGTATCGGCACCAAGAAAATAGAGTATGTATCGGTATCGGTATCGGCCTCTTTTCTGGTATCGGTACATCCTAATAATAATATGGAAACCAATAATCTATAACAATATTTATATATATATATTATATATATATTTATATATATATATTATATATTATATATATATATATATTATATAGGTATATATTATTATATAATATATTAAATATATATATTATATTATATATATTATATATATATATATATTAATATATATATCTATAATTTATATCTACTATATATATATATATAATATATATATATATATATATATATAATATATATATATATATATATATATATGATATATATATATAAGAATTTTAGCCGCGACTATTTAGCCCGCGTCGAAAGTTTGGCTGGCAACAAAAGTGCCCAACAATACAAGTAGTACAACTGCTATTAAATCTTCGTGGTACCACTAGTATCACGGCATATCTCATAATATCCTTGACTATATAATGAATATACTTCAAAAGTATAATACACTGAGGATACATATAGTAAAATAAAATATTATCGAGTTCATAATTTTTTTTTTTTTTATTTTAAAAAATGACAATTAAAATATGGCTAGATTTGAAATATAAAGCGAAGACTACGAATCTTAAAAAAAAAGTTATACCAATGAATTATAGCTAGATTATCAAGGACCGTATAAGAGTACAGATTGGGCAAATACAGGAGTCGGAGGAATAATACTTATAATAATAATAATAATTAGATAATGAGAAATAGAGAACCTAATATATAATATAATCATGAATATAACTAATAATAATAACAATATATTATAAATAATAGTAGCGTTTGGTAAAATCTTACTTAAAAGAAAAGTAGGCAAAAAAATTAAAATACGACTGCGTGGCTATTTTCAAAATTTACAACGAAGGCTAAAGTTAGTTTAAAATTTTGCGTTTATTATAATAACAATATTTTTATAAAAAACAAATAAAACAAATAATTTAAATGAGGATGCTCGTACTTATAAAATGCAATGTCTGTTAATAGACCACGAATTTGGTAATTTTCTATTATCTATCTTATTACCGGTTATTAAAGTTAGTAATGAGCCATTAACATAGTACTATTCAAAAAAAATTAAATTATATCTCTCTTCATTCCATTTTTTTTAAAAGGTTATTATTAAAAAATGAAAATTATAATCAAAGATGGAAAAAAAAGAATTTATTAATAGCTTTTGACGCATATTCAATATAGTAAGGTTTCTCTTTT
>JABUQX010028140.1:0-27600 GCA_015478945.1 Trachelipus rathkii
ATTATGAATCGGGATGGGTAGGTGATAGATATTCGTTTCGACGAGAGATTATTCGCCCGTATGGTGTGTTAGGTTTGTCGTTGTGTAAACTATGTTATATTTCGCCGTTTAAGTTTTCGGTTAATGTTAATGTTAGCTTTAAATTAATGTTAAAAACTTGTTGTTTACGAATACCAATATATTTCCCGATGGTTGTATTATAAAGAACTTATTTTTTTGTGTTATGTTTATCCCGAAATGATACTCGAAAATATGACATGAATCAATAGATCAAATAGATTAAAAGGTCGTGGTGGGAGGGGTGGGGAAGGGTCGATGGTTTGATTTTACTGATTTCCTGATTTACTGCTTTAAAATCAGTAAACTATCTACAATTTACTATGATATTTTATTCAAAGAACTTATTTTTTATGCGTTATGTTTGAATAAAACTTTGTTATGTTTGCAGTTATTTCGTTGGTCTGTATGATAATTAGAACAAGGTTATGATAAATTGTTTGTTAAATATTATGTGTCAATGTAAAATTAACGTTAATATGTAGAGATATGCTTGGAAAAAGGATGAATAGGGTTACGTTTTTGTATGTAAAGTTAGTTACTTTAACTGGTGTTAAGTGTGGAACTTTTGTTAATGTAACAGTTTATTAGTGCGTAAGGTGTGTTGGGTTTTGTCGTTTGTACATTATTTTCTTAGCTCATATGATGCTATTGTTAGCTTTATTATGTGAAAACATTGTTTAGTTTAGCGATATATTCGTTGTTTAGTATATAAAGAACTCGTTTTTGTGGCTATGTTTTATCCGAAATGATACCGAAAGCTAGTAAATCAATAGTGTTAATGTAAATTAACATTTTGATATGTTAAGAGATATGTTTGAAAAGTGTGAGTAGGTTACGTTTTGTACGCTTGTGTTAGGTACTTTTACTGTGATCAGTAAAGATTAGTATCGATGATTGCAGGCTATTGTATAAGTAAAGTGTTATAATTATTGTGAAGTGTGTGTGTGTGGTATTTGGTGTGTGTGTGTGTGTGTGTGTGTGTGTGTGTGTGGTGTGTGTGTGTGTGTGTGTGTGTGTGTGTGGTAGTTAGATTTGCTATGTTCATATACATAATAGTAATAATAATAATAATAATAATAATAATAATAATATAATATAATAATAATAATAATAATGATAATAATAAAAAAAATAATAATTATATTAATAATAAAACTAATGTTTAAGATAAAAACAGATGTTAAGTACGGACATAAGGGGAACAAAGTAATAAATCTCGCCACCCTTCTCATGTGTCAAAAGATATCGGGTACAAAGTAATAAATCTCGTTACCCTTCATATGTGTCAAAAGATATTAAGATTAATGAGTCATTCCTCGAATTTAATTGGCTGTTCGTGATGGCTTAGCAAATGCAGTTCTCTGATTGGCTATCCTTGAGCGTAACAAGATTACGTAATGTATAGGTGTCTGGTAAAGAACAATTTACCAACCAATGTTCTAGTTGTGGACCTGCAGGCTAAGTGATCGCACGCGCGTTATAGGTGTTGTGAGATCTTGTGGAATAATAATAATAATAATAATAATAATAATAATAATAATAATAATAAAATAATAAATAATAATAATATTAATAATAATAATAATAATAATAATAATAATAATAATAATAATAATAATAATAATAATAATATTTTGTGGCGGTTGCCATAGTAAAGATTGAGATTGCTATGCTGACTTCTGCTGGTAAGTTGAAAATTCTAATTTTAGTACCTTGTTAATGAATGCTGTATGTCAGTTAGGCTAGGATGAGATATATCATTTTTGTTTAGTTTTCAATATAATGTTAATGTAAAATTAACATTAATATTTTAGAGATATGTTTGAAAAAAGCGTTGTATATTTTCATTTAACTTGAACGTTTGATATATTTAACAACAACAACAACAACAACAACAACAACAACAACAACAACAACAACAACAACAGCAACAACAACAACAACAACAACACAGCAACAACAAACGCAACATTTCAACAACAACAACATCAACAACTGCAACAAATGCTACAACAAACGCAACATTTCAACAACAACAGCCACAGAAAAGAATTTATTTTGTTATGTTATACAAAATATGACTTGAATCAATAGATCAATAGATCAATAGATCAATAGATCAATAGATCATGGAAGGGTAGGAGGGTAGTTTGATTAACTGATTTACTGATTTACTGCTTTAGGGTATGTAAAACATAACAATTTTAATAAAAAATATGACTTGAATCAATAGATCAATAGATCAATAGATCAATAGATCAATAGATCATGGATGGGCAGGAGGGGTGCTGGGGAGGTGGTTTGATTTACTGATTTGCTTTTTTAGGGTCTGTTTAAATATGACTTGAATCAATAGATCAATAGATCATAGATAGGTGGAAGGGGAGGGGTGGGTGGTTTGATTTACTGATTTACTGCTTTAGGGTCTGTAAAACATACATTTTTTACGTTCTAAACATAAAAAGAAAAAAATTTAAATAAAAAAAATATTTAAAAGACTTGGCTGGATGGTACTTTGATTTACTGATTTACTGATTTACTGATTTACTGATTTACTGATTTACTGACTTAGGGTATGTAAAACATAACAATTTTAATAAAAAAAATATGACTTGAGTCAATAGATCAATAGATCATGGAAGGGTAGGAGGGTGGCTGGATGGTACTTTGATTTACTGATTTACTGATTTACTGATTTACTGCTTTACTGATTTACTGATTTACTGATTTACTGCTTTAGGTTATGTAAAAATACAATTTTTTTAAAGTTATAAACATAAAAAGTATAAAAGTTTTGTTTTGTTATACAAAATATGACTTGAATCAATAGATCAATAGATCAATAGATCAATAGATCAATAGATCACGGATGGGTAGGGAGGGTAGTTTGATTTACTGATTTACTGAATTTACTGGCTTTGGTATGTAAAATACAATTTTTTTGTTATAAACCTAAAAAGAATAAAAGTTTTGTTTTGTTATACAAAATATGATTTGAATCAATAGATCAATAGATCAATAGATCAATAGATCACGGATGGGTTGGAGGGTAGTTGGATTTACTGATTTACTGATTTAACTGATTTACTGCTTTACTGATTTACTGCTTTAGGGTATGTAAAACACATCAATTTTAATAAAAAAATATGACTTGAATCAATAGATCAATAGATCAATAGATCATGGAAGGGTAGGAGGGTATGGAGGACAGTTTTATTTACTGATTTACTGATTTACTGCTTTAGGGTATGTAAAAACGTAAATTTGCAAGTTATAAACTTAAAAAGAATATTTTTTGTTTTTGTTTTTTGTTTTTTTAACTTTGTTCTTTTCTGTATCGATGATACATCGTAAGAAAGATGTATACCAAGTTTCGTCATTCTATGTCAATATTTCAGGTTTGTGGGGCTGGGGACCCCCTTTTGGATAGGCAATGCTATTTAACCCATATATGATGTGAGTACCTTATATGAAGATTGTATACCGAGTTTCATCGTCCTACGTCAATATTCTAGGTTTGGGGGCTGGAGACCCCCCTTTGGGTGTGTACGGCTATTTAACTCCATATATGATGTGGGTACCTTATATGAAGGATGTATACCGAGTTTCATCGTCCTACGTCAATATTCTAGGTTTGGGGCTGGAGACCCCCCCTTTGGGTGTGTACGGCTATTAACTCCATATATGATGTGGGTACCTTATATGAAGGGTGATACAAAGTTCAGCCTTCCTACGTCAATATCTCAGGTTTGGGGCTAGCACCCCCCCTATGGGGTGCATGGCTACGTAACCATATAATGATGTGGGTACCTTATATGAAGGGTGTGTATCAAGTTTCAGCCTTCTACGTCAATATCTCAGGTTTGGGGGCTGGAGACCCCCCCTTTGGGTGTGTACGGCTATTTAACTCCATATATGATGTGGCTAGCCTTATTGAAGATGTATACGAGTTTCACCATCGTCCCTACGTCAATATTCTAGTTTGGGGGCTGGCAAGACCGCCCCTGTTGGGATGTGTACGGCCACGTAAACCCTCGTCTACGACGAGGTTACGTCACCCCCTATGGGGGTGTCAAGTTTGAGAGAGATACCATGTAGCATACTCTAGCCGTTACTAAGTGAGGTGCGGTGCGGTGCGGTGCTTAGCGGTATGGTGCTGTGCTGTGCTGTGCGGTGCGGTGTGGTGCGGTGCGGTGCGGTACAAGCCTTGTGGGACCTTATACGGTTATAATAAATATATATTTATTTATTTACTTTTTATTTTTATTTTTTTTAATTTTTTATTTTTTTTTTTATTTTTAATTTTTTTTTTTTTTTTATTTATTTTTATTATTTTATTTATTAATTTATTTATTAATTAATTAATTTATTTATTAATTAATTAATTTAATTAATTTATTTATTAATTTATTATTAATTAATTAATTTTTTTATTGTTTCGAAAAAAACCTGCGGTTTTTTTCGTCGGTCGAAGGGGAAGAAAAGGGGAGGGGAGGGCTGAAGGGGAGGGAGGGGATTAACTCCCGCGTTATCGATCGTTTCGCGTTAGGCTTAATTGCCATCCAATATAGCCGCTCAACTACTGGTGTGTTAGGTTTATGAATTTTTGGTACTCCTTAGAATTGTGGGATTTGTGTCATATAAGCTTTGAGCTTTTTTGTGAAAAGTTGGATAATTTGTAAGGATAATCTTGAAGAGGAATTGTTGAAAGTTGTTGTCATTGTTTGTGTGGGCTTTATGTTAACGGTTCATATGTGTTTACGTCGTTGAGTAGGTTATTGCATTATGTATTATATTAATTTATATCCATTATTACTATATTGTTACCTTTATCGGCTCTGGAGACTACGATGTTGTGATTATTCTTGAGACTTCTGAGGGTGTGATGAAATTTTTCTGGAAAATCTTTAACCTTTTTGTTCTGTAAAATTGATGAGAAGATCAAACCTTTTAGGATATCATTGTTGCATGATTTATATTGGTTATTGCAAGGGAGAAACCATAGCCCAGGAGTGTTTCTTCATCTTTATTTAAAGTATACGAGGAGAGATTGATTATGCCCCAATTTATTTGAGTTTTTACCCCGACCACGAACTGTTATTGTAAATTAGATTAAATTTGTATTTTAGAGTTTTAGCCTTTTCGTAAACTTTTTCTTCCTTATACTGATGGGCTTCATTTATCCAATATACCAGCTGAGAAAGTTATTCTTGAACTACAGATCTAGGTTAGTAACAGCCAACACCAAAAAACAGCAATTATTGTTCTTGAAGTGTTGTCTAAGTGATACCACTATCTAATAAATATTAGATGATGATGATACCTCACAATAATGCAATAATAGATTCAGACCCCTTTCCCGAACTATGAAATCAATTCTAAAAGAAAAAATCAATATATTTACATATTCTATTTTATTTTATTATTTTATTATAAACTTGATATTTCACTTTACAAGAGTCCAGTTCCTCTAGATGAGCAAGAGTTCGGCCGATCAGAAGTATCCACTACTTTCTATTCGTGAGGCAAAATAATCTTTATATAAGTTACATAGTTTCACAGTCGAGATCTATCAAAATTTTGCTAATTTTGTTATTGGAACCATTTTTAAAATATTGTATAATGATGCAAGTCGATTAATTTATCTAGATTGTAAAGGACTTTAAGCATTTCACCCGCTCAACATGGCACAAAACTATTGTGGGTAGTGAAATTATTAATAACAATATTCCACTGCTACATTGACAAGAGCTGAAAGCAAACTTTTCAATCTCTACAATGAGAAGCAAAAATCTAGCAGACCACCTTTCGAGCTTTATTCCGAGTGATGTTATTTTCCATTTATTGCTTCATCATACTATTCGGAAACGAAAGACGTTATTCCCATTATTTGCTGCTTAAGGGATCAACCGAGATTTCAAAGGAAGTTAATTAAGAATTTTTGTTTATAGTGAAAGCATAAACTTTAATTTTCAAATTATTCATTAATGTTCCATTCGAGTTTCCTTTGAGAATATATATACTATACTATATCCATATATATGCTATACTATAGTTTGTATTACCTATCACTATATACATAGCTCATTATATATATATTATATTATATATATTATAATATATACTATATAGATATATATATATATGAATATATAATAATATATACTATATTATATATTATTTTTCTTAACTCACTAAAACACCAAAGCCGAACTTTTTTGCTCTGCCATATATTATATAGTTCTTTTCTTTCTTTCTTTAGCTACCTCTCTTCTTTTTCCAAGACTGGGAGTAAGAGGTGGCGCACAAGCGGAGCGCAATTATAAGAATAGTGTGGAGAATAATGACAATGTCGAAAAGTAAAGCCCAGCCTTAGACCAGCCCCCTGTGTAACTCATAATTAGTGAGAACTCGTCAACAGGACAGAAATCCACCCTTAACGAGCTTCATGGACCCGACGGAACCCTCACTTTAGGTAAATTTTCAATGTAAGGGTCATCCTTGGCCTAGTGGAGCCACTGAACCATGCCCCACACAAACTCCACCCACTCATCTCGCTATCAATTGCATCTCTTACTTCCTCACTATTCCTCTTGCCAAACTAATCTTCTCTGTCCCTTACTCAGACATCTTCGACATAATGACTAAATATCCCTATCCTATTAGTGGATATTTCTCGCCAGCCGGTACGGTTCCCCAACAACACACTCAATGAGCAATCACTAATACATCCGCTTACCAACCAACTATCATCTCATCTGGCGCCTTACAAATTATACCCATACTCAGTCCATCAACATACTGTTCGATTTGTTCTCATCATTTCCCCTTCTCCAACCCACAACAACTCTCTATACCTTCATTCCTCTCTTTAATCAAATGGTCTTTCTTCCCACACCCAACACTCCCCTAAGATTGTCCATTTTTTCCAAACCTGAACCACATGTGGAACCTTTTCGAGTCGAGGAGTAGCTTCTTATTCCAGACCATCCAACATAACTTCACTACTATACATTGACACAGGTACTAACATACACTCATCGTAAGCCCCTAGACACTCAAGGTACTTCGTTCCCCTTTGCTACTTACCGCCAGCAGACTACATTGCATGCCAGCCACCTTCACTGCCATCCTATCTATAAACTTTCCTACTACAAGACTACTGCAATCGCTAAGCCGTTTCTTCTCTATACCAACATACTACCTCTCCTAAATCATTAAAATCTCTATGGAGCACATGTTCTCGGCTGCTACTATCATCCTAACATAACCTCTCACACTGAAGAGTGTCCTCATCACCAGCATAACCTTACCTCTTATCCCCGTTAACTTACTCAAGCCCTTCTTTACCCACCCCTGCCCAAAATTTCCCCTCTTACTCGGAATTGCCTTCAACTCCTTCTCTCAATTACATTCGCTCGTCTTACGAGAATCAGCCCAACACATGAACCAAATCATCCCTCGCATATATAGAGGTATGGCCCAGGACCTCGCACTCATCTCCTTTCCCCACCATTGCTAACACCATTTCTTGCCACCTTTTCCCACACAGGTCGAATTTGTATTCCATAACGCATCCATTAATACAAATTGAATAACAAGGAGACATAACCATCCCCACTACCCTGTCTTCTTACTCCGCTATACTCCTCCAACTAATCACCCACCCTCATCCTCCAACCCACTTGGGGAACTATTCCGACTCCAATTATCTTTCACCAACACACCGCATTCACTAGCCGTCCTATACATACCTTTTGATTCCATTCAGACGCCTACCACCAACCACATATATCACTCAACACTGCCTACCCACGCTTCCCTATTCACTCCCTATTCATTCGCCTGTGCAAAATCCATAACCATACATACAATTTATTCTTCTTGCTTATCATTTTCTCAAATCATTTGTTTCAATTAAAGATCATCTGATCCACACAATCTCTACCCTCCTAACGCCACTTGTTTCTTCACCACTCAGTCCTCCCCCCTCAGTCACCAAAGACAGCCACTTCTTTGACCAAACTCCAAATATTCCCAGCAATACCTTCCTACAAACTCAGTCAACCTTATTCCCCCCTATCACTCTTTATTTCTACCAGTCCTTCCCCTTTTCTCCTACCCTATACTATAAGGTTGGGGTACTCATTACAATCGCTCATCCTCCAATACCCTTGGAATATAACCCTCTATAAAGCTTTTCCCTTTACAACTTCCAAATGCAATCATTTTGTCGATCCCGGCCTCCGTTCTTGATCATTTCCCTAGTAATTTTCTTCTAACCCTGCAGATTTACCATTCTTCAACTGGTTCACTCTACCTTTTACCTCTTCCCTACTAATACCATCATCCCCAAAATACCTTAATTCCTATCTTCGCACCATCAACTATCCCACACAACATTCACCAGTCACCTCTTCATTAACTTGTTAAATCATTTGTGCAGATTTTCTCGAAGTTATCTTTCCACACATCCTCTCACACGCTTCAACTCATCATCCCAGTACAAAAACAGCACCATCCTTACTTCATTATTCTACCAGTCAGTTTCCCTCTTTTCCTCCATTCTTCAACCTTTCGCGCATCCTTCCAAGAAGAGCTGTTCCTATTCCCCTTGTAAGTCCCATTCATCCTCTCTCAAAACTGTTCATTTACCCTTCTGCCTTTTCTCGCTACGGTATACACCTTTTTGTATTTCTTTTCTCTTCCTCCTTATTTAATATTGTATCATATATTTACTCTTCACTTATATATATACTATATACCCTGCTCATATATACTACCTACTATATATATATATCATATATATATATACCCCCTATATATACTATATATACTAATATATTTACTACTATACTATACTACTACTCTCTATACTATATTATATCCCTACTATCAACACTCATCATCACCTGCCTTCTCCTCCACGACGTGCGGGTTAGCGCACTGCACAAGAAAAGAAACAGAAGTCCGACCCACACATATCACGAAAGCTCGAAAAGGACAGCCCATCCTCACCCGCACCCTTTTACCTCTCTTAGCCTCGAGACCCGCTCGCATTCAGAAAACCACCTTACGACTTCTACGGGGACCCCGCGCACGGACCCTCCCTACTGGGAATCCTCGTCAATGCTGGGGTTAATCTTTGGGGGCCAGGTGGGGCCCTACACAACCTACCCCTCATCAAACCCCGCCATTTCACCACTATTTCACTTTTCTCGCGCTTCTTGCATCACCCCCTCCACATTTTCCTCCTTCCTCCCAGCATCTTCTTCTACTGATCTCAATCACTTCTCTCTCTCGGCTCTCCCAGCCGTTCTCGATTCCCAGCACACTCTACACTATACATCCCGCTTAACCAACCCGACTAATCATCCATACTTTCCACAGACTAAACCATCTCAACCGTAACCTTTCATTTATTCTCTAATCTACTCCATTCTTTTTCTCCCACACTACCCCCCCCCTCTTCTCTCTTCTATACGTTATTTCAATCTTTAATCTAAATTCTTCTCCCACCTAAAACGCCCCTCCGCTTGTCCCCATCTGAACAGATTACAACTTAGATCTATACCCTCTTATTCCAAACCGTAGTCTCCACTACTATACATTACAACACAGGTAACAACATACTCTCATGAAATATATACAATATATAACTACTCAATTATTATATACCTACAGTATATATATTTTATATTACCTATAATATAAATATATATATACTACTATATATTAATATATTATAACTATACATAGTATATATAACGTATTATGATAGTATACCTATAATTTTTCCATTTAGACTAATTTCTCTAGAGGGTGGATCGGAGTCCGGTAATGATTCAAGAGGTCGACGTCGGCAGTCGTAATTTTTCCAAGGGGTGGGCTCGCGGTCGGAAAATTTTTGAAACCGACTCCACAACCTGGCTTTTGAAAGGCAGGAAATCCTGGCAGTTGTAGAGGCGAGAAAGAAAGGTGTATAACAGCTGAACTGGGGGCGATTGGTGCAGGGGCGTATGGCTTGTGGCCCACCCTGGCCAAGGGATGAACCCGTCCGTCGGATCTACCATAGTGAGGGTCCATCGCTGGTCCCATGAAGCTTTAGGGTGGATTTTCTGACTGCGATGGGTTCCCACTAATTAATGGTACTGAGGGGGCGTAAGGCTGGCGCTTTCTTTTCGACTTGGTGTCATGTTCTTCTAAACTGCTTTTCTTTTCCGATGCCCGTCGGGCACCTTACTCCCCTTCTGGGAAAATATCAAGGAAGATGAAGAAGAAGTATTATACTATATATATATATATTATAATATTAATTCTACTATTATATATTATATTATATATATATATACTTATATATATAATACTTTATCTATATATACTTATATATATATACCTATATATATATACTATATATATATATATATCATATAGCTATATAACTACCTTCATATATTTATATTATTATATATATATATATACCTTATATACCAAGATATAGATATAAGATATATATATATATATAAATATAATTGTGCGTGCGTGTTTTGCATTTCATTCACAAACAGGAAAAGGTTACGAACTAAATTTAAACAAGATGCACAATCTTCAATTTTATTTGAAACATAAAAAGTAAAATAGTACAACTAAAAATCAGTGTGAGTGTGTGTTGAACAAGAGATACAATATTTCAAATTTTTGCACGTTTCTCACATTGAAAGATTATATTAGAATTCAATAAATCAAAAAAGAAAACAAAATGCAAAATTTTTGTAGTGCCACAGATTCATGAAGGGAACGGTATTTTGATTCCTTATATTTCAGACTTTGGATTTTCGTTCCATAACATATAATTACCATCAGTAACAAATCTCTTAATTGTTCTGCACTTACTACAGGTTACCACTAAATGTTTCTGCCTATTTTTTCTTAGCCTGTATTTTGATGAAATAGCAGGTAATATAGATGACCCGCAACCTTTACACATCTGACGTTTCATGGCTGGAGACATCCTCAAAACACATTTTCTTCCAATTGCCATAGACATTATACCTAAAGACGCACTTATATTCCGCAAATCTGATGAATACCCACTATTATTAAGGAAACTGGAGGCAAGGAACAGATAATTTATTCTTTCTTGGTTTTCGGTCACTAAATGCTTATTTACTTTGTTAGTGAAGTTATTTTTTACTGATTTTTCTTTGGGAACTTCCAGATTTGTCAATGGCTGAACCGGTTTAAAATTTTCATCAAATATTGAAGAAATTTTGGCATGATTAATATCTACTAACGTATTTTGCTGATCATTTACTTGTGAGCTATATATACTAGAACCAGAAACTTCACATTTAACCTTACATTTTATAGCAGGCCAATTCTCCGAGTTGCCAACTTTCACTTTGTCTTCTAGCTCTTCCTTGGTCGTTTCCATTTTCAATGTACATTTACTATTATTTCTCCGAACTCGAATAATCTTTAGATTCCACTTAAATATTCTATATTTTATTAACTAAAATATCTTATTGTTATTTGTAACCTAACTCTCACAAAAATGCTTCTGAAGGATAATCCACGCTAAGAAGATAAAGCCCTTCCGGAACTATCACAGGAGAGCGTAAATCCCATTCAGATTTTGTTAGTGTGTCTTTAACTGCTTTCAAGTCAATGCTCCCAGCGCCAACCCCAAGAAGAACGGTGACCAACCTTCGTACCTACAAATTAAAATAATATACAATAAAATTTATAACAATTCACTCAAAATGATAAATAGATATAAAAAATACAATTGTCTTAAAATTATAATAAACGAAACTAATAATAAATAATTAAGTATTTGAGAGAGTATAAATGAATAATAAAGAGAAACTTCATATCAAGCCTGAACAAATAAAAATTTGATTAACTATCTTGCATATATGAAAATATAAATACAGACTAAAGTTCCGAGGTAACTCTTAGAATTATTAGCGAATAATCTGTTTAAGAATATAAAATCATACAACTGTTCAAGCTATTAGTAACGGACAATTCCATACCAGGAGTGTTTCCTTATCACACTTGGAAATTAAAATGATCCTATGTTCTCTTCAATTTCATATGAAGGTGTTAATGGTTCGAAGAATGAATTGAATCAGAGGAAAGAAAATGTTAAAGATAATGGTAGGGTTCAAGCAATAGAGATTACCTAAACTAGTAGGTATTATATTTATATATAAAGTAATCTAACATATATATTTTTGTGTGTTATGTCTCCTTGGTTATTCAATTTGTTTATGGATGGGGTTATTTACTCTTATAAATTCTAATTCTCATATTTAGGGTATTTAGGACTAAATATCATCTTAGATTTATATTTAAGAATTTAGTGGTAGCAAAGAGTAGTTCCTGAAATGGGAGAAGAATCAAAATTTGGTACTATGGTAGTAGTATGAGCAGAGGGATTGGTTGACCTGTTTTTCTTTTCAGGAATAGCAGAATATATGAGAACTAGGACAGAGAGAGTGGATGACTGGTTGATGGTAAATGAAGAAGTTGGAAAGTATCCGGCGATAGAAATAAAGCTGGCATTGAAAGGCAGTAAAAGGAACAAAAAAAACAAAATTAGCTTTGAAAGAAGGAGTTGAAAATTTATTAGAAAAATTAGATGGCGTATTCAAGAGGGAGGGTAAGATGGACAAAATGAAGGCGACAGGATTTTTTAAGTTAGAAAAAAGAGAGAATGAAAGAATACGAGATTATTTAATTCATTATGAAAGATCTGCAACCGAATTTTTGGTCGTGGGTGATGGTTGTATGAGTAAAGAAATGAAAGGTAGTCATCTATTGTATAGTGCCAAATTAAATCAAAACGACTTACACATAATTTTAGGAGCATGTGCTCAGGGAGAATACGGCAATAAAAATATTCAAAAATTACTAGGCAATATATTTCAAGAGACAAAATAGAAAAGAGAATCAAGAACAATGGGTAGGTGAAGAAAGTTACAATTCTTTAGTTAGCAAAATGAGATACCACAAAAAATTAATCAGATTTTATAAATGTGAGAAAGTCACATAGCAAAAAATTGTGAAAAAGACAAAGGCAAATGTTTTATTTGTAAAATAGGAAAGTTGATAGGAATAATGTTCTCACATGGATGATTTTTGTGATGGAGGTGATAGAGAATCTGATATAGTGATAAGGAAATTAAAAGATAATAAAGATAGGTTCGAAAGAACAAAAAGAGATTTAAATACATTGGGATAAACGTAGAACAAGTAGGACAGAATATTTTTCTTGATCAGATATATGGGAAACAGATAACACAACCTTAGAGAGAGCTATAAAGTCGGCAATGGAGTGTTAAGCCGTAGATTGAGAATATATATATACATAGCTTCAAGAATTGAAATGAAGGAAAGGAGAGAAACAGATGAAATAGACTGGATTAGTAAGAAACTACAATTGGCTCGTGTATTAACAAAAAAAAAATAAAATAAAATAAATAAATAAAGAGTATGAAAGGAAATGAAATATTGGAATACGTTACTCATGGAGAAGAAAAAGAAAAAATTTAAGATGTAGAAAGAGAAGAGTATAAGATTGAATAAATTGATCTTATGTTCTATTCAATTTCAAGTGAAGGTGTTGATGGTTCGAAGAATGAATTGAATCAGAGGAAAGAAAACAATAAAGATAAGTGGTAGGATTCAGGCAATAGAGATTACCTGAACTAGTAGTGTAATTTTCATTGATTAATTATTATTATTATTATTATTATTATTATTATTATTATTATTATTATTATTATTATTGTAGTGCGATTGGTTATAAGGTAATAAATTATTTGTCATAAACTTACTCTTCCAACGTATAAACACAATCCCTGGCAGGCCCCCGTGAACAGTCCAATCAGTAAATCACTAATTACAATTGATTCTCAAAGCTGTAAATTGTGCATAATTCAGCCTCTCTGTTAAATGATTACTCGGCCTGTTGCAATATTCAGAAGCAATATAAACTTAAAACTCACCAACTTATATCCCTGAAGACCCTTCAAGTGAAACAACGGTTTTTTGAACGGTTCTTTACCTTATGTGAATAACAGTTCAGTCAATACTTTTCTATCAGTGAAGTGACCCGTTTTACTGATCAACCTTTTGATCATGAAACCAATGTCTTTAAGACTTAAGGCAATAACTAATTGAATATTTGAATAAATAAAAAAAAAATAAAACACGTTTGGAAATACTCAAGGAAACCACTGGGATAATTTTAGAAATTTTTAATAAAAAAAAATAAATAAAATGTACTGGTCTTACAAACTAGATTTTATAAGTCCATGAACATGTAGCCGAATGCCCGTGGGTATTCGTATACATGCGCACTGCAAATATAGAACCTTCAGTACTATATATCGATGGTATCATGTTTATATATATATATATTTCAAAAATATTCTACTTTTATTTCATAATTCCCATTGTACAGTAAGCCCGGATTGTCGTAGGTATCCGTATTACATGCGCACCGCAATATTAAGAACCTAACACTAACTACTAAGTAAGTATATATATATATATATATATATAAATATATATATATATTATATATATATATATAATATATATTAATATATATTAGAGTATATTTATATATATATATTTACTATATATATATATATATATTATATAAAATATTAAATATATAACAAATTTATCTTTTCTACAAAATAAAAAATATCAACACAATATGTCATTTATTCAACTAAATTTATATAATTTTGCCCATAAATATACTATATAGTATATTCAAAAACATATATAATATGATCTATTGTTCAATAATATATGTTATAAGATAGGTGTAACAAATATATTATCGTTTCAAAATATATGGACTGACTGACTTTGCAAAAAAATATAAAAAATATTACTTGTAAGATTAAATGTTTCTAATAATTGCACAAGGATACAAGTCTTGATTTATCAGTTGTGTACAAGGATGAAAATTGCAGTTCAGCTGATATAATAACAGCTGTTGTCTAAAGAGCAAGGAGTGCCAATTAGTAATTAAAAACAAATCTTATTTTCAATAAATACAATGTGACTTTAAGACTTTTAACTGTTAAAATCAGGAATCTTTCGGATCTGAAATGTTTTATATTTGTTAGCACAAAAATCTTTACCATACTTCGGATAAAGTAACTTTCTAATAATAAAATAACCCTTACCTGCTAGTGAATATATAGCAACACTGCGGACACTATCATCTGCAAATCGCATTTACAGCCGATGCTTGTTGAAATAGCAATGCCAAAAATTATATGTTATCACAATAAACACAATAATTAAAAACCATAGCTTAAAACACCAATTAGCTTTACAAGAAATAAACCACAATATTTCCACATTGAAAATTATACCACCGTATTATATTTAAACACATTACTACAATTACTTTGTAATGATAAATATATTAATATAGACAGTCCACGAATATATAAATATGCACACTATACAAATAATAAATTGATCAGACAAGGCATCAAGCGCTACCAACTTTATGCAACCTCAATTAACGACGAATGAAAGCGAAAAGATCAAAAATAATCATAATTTTACTATTTATACGAATCTTTTGTAATTTAGATTACGCTTGACCATCCATGATATAAAATTCTTAATAATATTAAATAAAATGATGTTATATGTACTTATCAGTTATTTCAGAACAACAAATATATACTAAACATTTAGAATAGGACAGAAAATTGGGGTATTTCTGTACTAGTCGGATCTTTCTATAAGGAATTGAACAATTTTTCCTTAAAAATCTGAACATGCAAGTTGCTAAATAAATTTTATATATTGTGGCGCTTCACACTATATGCAAAATTATTGGAATTTACCATAAACATTTATTTATATTATAATAAACATTACATTAATAATAAGACCATAGCCACATACCAAGCTTAAAATATAAATAATAATCAAATGATAATAATAATAATGCATTATTATTATCACAGTTTTGCGAACGACGACCAATCAAAACTTAGGTTTCAAAATAAGTCCCGATAAAACAAGTTCCATTGGTTGTTCGTTACTCATAAAATACAACATATTTACAGATATTTTCAACTGGCGCTGCATCGTACATCAATATAATATAAAAAAAGAAAAGAGGTATTGGCAATGGCCATGTTGGCCATTAACTGTAAAATACATAAATGAAATAATGTTATATATTTCATGTACAAACTGCATTACATCTTTGGCCCCCTCAACATGAAGCAAATTGGTACATTTGCTTTTTATGTACATGTGATTAAAACATTGGTCTCATTTACTCAGTGCTCCTTCTTCAGTAGAAAAGACTTCTGATAATGAACCAAATGTGTCGTCGCAATAACGATAGTGCTTAAATGTCAGTGATGAACTGTTGTTCTCTGCCCACTAAATGTGGATTAAGGACAAACTTGAATTTTTGAAGAACAGTCTCAAGAGTATTCCGGTGTTCATGCCAGGTCACAAAATATTTAAATCTATTTTCAACAAAATAGTCAGCTTCATTTCTTTCGTCTTTTATTTTCGTTATGACCATATTTGCCGGCATTTTTCTTTGACACACAATTATCATATCTCTTACACCCTATCCTCCCAGACCTACACCCTCTTCTTTCTTCGTCATCTCCCTTTTCTCTCCAACTCTTCCATAATATTCACACATTCTTTGTCTTTCCTTGTATCTCTTTCCAGACACTCTTCACCTTGTTCTGCTAACTCCTTCGTCTTCTTTCACCCCAAGTAGACTTCAGCACAATGATGACTCTTTACATGTGTCTTCTTACCATCACCATACTTTCTCACTTTCTACAACAGTTTACATCTCTCCTTTTTTCACCTGACCTCCATACCTCTGTAGGTGAGCGTCATCTTTTCTGTTTTACTTTAAAGGTCCTCCGCGATCGTTAATTAGTCTTGTACTTGCATCACATGGGTTTATCTCCCTTCACTCCACAGCTACAAACCCCCTTCTCCAGAACTGTTGCGTGTGACTGTCAGTAATCACGCGTCTCACCATCTCATCAATCTTCATAACACATCCTGTTTCGTCAGATCCACCTTGTGCTCTCTACCATTGATGCACCGGACATCCATTGCACCTTGGTCTCTTCAACATCTATTATAGATCATAGGGACTTCAAACTCATCTTTCTCTGTAACTTCCTCATTTCAGGTGAACAATTTGACCCAGTCAATCACACTTTAGTGATGGCTCCATGGTTGGCGCGACATCCTTATTACTGATGTCAAACGATTGTGGCACCTGACGGTTTCCCTCTGTAAGACTCACTCACCTCCCAAACTCGCCATTCCAAAAATATGATTTGTTTGGTTAGGTCCTTCTTGTGAACCTTCTTCAGCGCTCTCAGCGATGGGAACCAGCATACTTCTACTGTTATGCCCAACCTTTACTTTACGAGGCCCTCGACATACAGTCGACTCCCATGCGAGATTAGGCTGACTTAGGGGCAATGCTCCTTTGAACCTTCCGATGAACCAAATCATAATACAAACCTCCGCAATACTGCTGCGGTGTCCCCCTACGTAGTAATAAGAAGGCTATCCACATCGATACTGCGAGAGAGCTTCAATCACCGTACCATGCCAACAAACGTTATTTTCTATGTTGTTTCCAACTAACACTCTTTTTCGGTACAACTTTCCCGCACAACCCTAACGTTGCGCACCCCCGTATCTCGAAGGGTTTTGACTTGATAGCCATTCACGCGTTCGATACGTTACAGGTAGGGTGTGGACGTTTCGGTCATTTTTAACACCTTCTCTATCTCATTCAGGAAGTCTTCGGCTCTTCCACCTGAGTAGTTCAGGAACTTCATTGCCGTTTAATCAGAGACTCCGGAACGCTCCCCGTGCTCTTGTTTCTGTCTTTTGTCCTTCCTGAATTATTTTTGCCCCCACTACTGTTGTTGAAATAAGCGAGGGCTCGACAAAGTCTCTTGCGAGAATGCCGCTCTGCCTTTGACACTTATAAGCACGTGATTCACCTTCTCGCGCTCACTGCACCGCGACGAATAGTTTCTGGTCTGTCGCCGCTCCCACCTCCAATCCTGCTTTCATTGTTAGTTGCTCTCGATTGCATGTTGGTTGCTACTTTTATGATTACAATTCTTGAGTAACCATTGCCTTTTGATCTAAAATTATTATTGTTTATGTGTGCTTTTATCAACGTGGATTGTGATTTCGCGTGTGCGTATTTCTGCTCGTGAACTCTCAAACGATGCCTTCCATGTATCCTTAGAACAAGTTATTGCTTCTCTGGTGCTTTCTTCTCCGTCTCCCCTTAAGTAAGGTTTGCGAGTTCTTTTGGAACAGTATTTCAAATACTACCCCGATGAAAAATCAATAAGATCATCAGGTGTCAGTGTTACATCTGCTGCTGTTAACCACTTTTTGAGAGCTTCAATAATCCTCTGTAAATAAACTCTAGGATTATCATCTTCCGTAGGAGTTATAGTTTTAAACTTTGTACAGTACCCACTTTCCGTGAGCCCATGTACCTCTCCAATAAACTTTTCCCAGACGTTCATCAGCTCTTTAACTCTTCAACAGTCATACTTATTGTTACACAATGACAGCTTTGCTGTTAGGAAACTTCCTAAAGACCACCGCTCCTTTCCACAGGATATCGTTTGCCTCTGCTTGCTTCTCAAACATTAACAGATACCTTCAATATCGTTTTTCTTTTCGTCGAAGAAAGAAAGCTTCAATTCGGATACTTACTACATTAGGAAGTACTATGGCTCTCTGTAGCGCTCTGTGACTGCTATTACTGCGTCCTGGTTGACGCTTGTTTTCTTCAGCACAACTTTCATCTGATCACTTCCTTTCTTTCCGCCTCAACTTAAACTCTCTGAGCTTCAGCTTCAATCTTGGCTTTCTCTACTCCTCGCTTCAGCCTCAAGCCTAGCTCTCTCTCTTTCATCTTCCAACTTGCTTCCTCCCTTCGCTCTTCTGCCTCACGCTTAGCTTTCTCTTTCATCTTCCAGCTTAGCTTTCTCCCTTCGCTCTCTGCCTCAAGCTTAGCTTTCTTCCCTTCGCTCTTGCTACCCATAGCGCTAACTTTCTCTCTCTAGAGCCTGCGGCAACCTCTCTCCTCCAAGAGAAGCACACTTTTGGTTGTTCGAGCACAGCTTCTTGAGCCGCTCGGTCTTTTAATAAAGCAGTGATCTCCTTCACACCTAAACCTCCTGATTTACACATCCTCCATAAACCAGCGTGTAGATTACGCCATAAAGTTATATTTGTTGTATACAAAACAAATTACAAAATATATTGTTCCGCTAACAGAGTCACTTTCAACGCACGAACACAATCCCGTTTTCTACCAAAATTCTAAAATTTGGCTCCTACTGATAGCTCTATGAAAACAAATTTCTAACCGCAAAATTATAAAATAATATATATATATTATATATATATATATATTATAATTATAGTATATATATTAATAGTATATTAAATATATATATTATATATATACTATGTTTTAAACAATCTGCAATAAAATTTGACAAAATTTCACGGGGAATCAGTGTTCCCTAAAGAACTCAAACAGAGGAAAATTGTGAATTCCGGAAACCACTATTTCGCTCCGCTCAAATTTTGCAAACTTTATTTATTATCTAAAACAATATTAATAAATATTATATTAATATTATAATATAGATTATATATATAAATATATATATATAATAATATAATATATATATAATAAATACATATATATATATATATTATATATATATATATATATATATTATACTTTTTATATATATTATGAACAGGTATAATAAAATATTAATAAATAATAATATTAACCTATCTATATATATATTATATATAATATATATATATATTATATATATATAAATATAATATATATATTAATAGAGCAATAAAAATGATATTATTACCAAAATTATTCCAGTGTTTCTCTATTTCCAAAACGATAAATATTGTTGCAATAACAGTTTGTTATTCCACCAATACGCAAAGAAAATCAAATACGTTTAACTTCAATAAAACAAATAGTCCATCCGACTATATTGACAGTTATAAAAAAAAATACGATAATCAACCTAATATCCATATATCCACAATTGAGAATATAAGTTGCAAACACTTTGAGACATGTAGTTCTGCACAGGGTTTAGCAAAACGACTGTACTACTTGAGCTCAAATATTCAAATAAATAAGGCAAAAATTTAAGCTAAAAATACTGAGCAGAGCTGGTAAAGCTAAGAGATAGTTATAAGATTCCCCCGGCAGGTGTAACCCCAATTTATAATGTATGTGCGATTGTTATAAAGGTAATAAATTATTTGTCATAAACTTACTCTTCCAACGCAATAAACAAATCCCTGGCCTAGGCCCCCTGAACAGTCCATCAGTAAACCTAACAATGGATCCAAACCTGTCTTGTAGCAGTATTCAGTGCCTCCTGTTAAAATGAGTTACCCGGCCCCCCCCCCTTGTGTAATATGAGTAAGCATATTTAAGCTTTCAAAACGACAACCAGTATCTTCAAGAAACCCTCAAGTGACAACAACGGTTTGACCGATTCTTTACCTTATGTGAAAACAATTCAGTCAATACTTTTCTTATCAGTGAATGAACCCCTTTTATGATCAACCTTTTTGATCATGAAACCAATGTCTTAAGACTTAAAGCAATATTAATGAATATTTGAATAAAATAAAAAAATAATAAAACACTTTGGAAATATTCAAGGAAATCAATGGAATATTTTTAGAAAATATTTTAATAAACAAAATAAATGAAGATGTACTAGTCTTACAAACTGGGTTTTATAAGTCCAATGAACATGTATCCGAATGTCCGTGGGTATTCGTATACATGCGCACTGCAAATATAGAACCTTCAGTTACTAATATCGAATTATATTTATATATCTATATATATTTCAAAATATCTACAGGGTTTTATAATTCCATGTACATGTAGCCGGATGTCCGTAGGTATTCGTATACATCGCACCGCAAATATAGAACCTAAACACTAACTACTAAGTATATATATATATATATATATATAATATATATACTATATATATTTTAAATATATTATATATAGATATAGATAATAGTATATATATAAGATATATTAATAATATTGTTTAACTAGTGAACGAACGGTATAATATATATAAACTCACGGTTATATATATATATATATATATATATATATATATATATTATAAATATATATTAATATTATGCTCTTAAAAAAAAATAAAATATCAAGACATTTTTTCTTTATTCATAAATTTATATAAATTTTTGCCCATAAATATATATATAGACTACTATATATCTATATAATATAATAATATATATATAATATATATTATATATAATAATATATAAAACATATATATTATAAGTTAGTCTCAATAATTATATAAATAAACAAAATATATTAACAAAAAAATATAATGGACTGACTGACTTTGCTAAAGATATAAAATATTTTACTTGTAAATTAAACGTTTTTGACAATTATTAAAAGCATCGATTTATCAGTGTGTACAAAATGAATGCAGTTCCAGCTGATAAATAACAGCTGTTGTTCTAAAGCAAGGAGTTGCCAAATTAGTCAATAAAACAAATCTTATTTCAAATAAATAAAATGTACTTTAATACAATTATTCACTTTTGGTGTAGCATTATATAATTTCTAATGTCGTTAAAAACTGTTTTTATATTGTTAGCACAATAAATCCTTTACCATACTTCGATAATCACTTCAATACATAATACTTAACCTGCTAGTGATATAGTAGCAACACTTGCGGACACTAGCATTGCAAATCGATTTAACAGACGATGCTTTTGAAATAGCAAGGCAAAATTATCACACACAATAAAACACAATTACAGTTAATAAACATAGCTTAAAAACCCGAATTAGCTTTATCAAAAAATAAACCCATGCAACAAATATTTCCACATTGAAAATATAACACCGTAATTATACTTAAACACAATTACTACATTACTGTTTTGTAATACAAAGTATAATAAAGACACTTCCACGAATATTAAAATATGCACACTATACAAATAAATAAATTGATGTCCCTCAACGAGCTACCAACTTTATGCACCTCAATTAATAACGAATGAAAGCGAAAAGATTCCAAAAAATATTCAATAATTTTACTTATTTATCTCTAATCTTTGTAATTAAGATTACTGCTGAACATCCAATCACAATTCTTAAAAATATTAAATAAAATGAATTATATACTATCAGTTATTTCAGAACAACAAATATATACTAAACATTTAGAAAGACAGAAAATTGGTATTCCCCTTGTACAATCTGAACTTCGTTCTCAAGAAACTAACAATTTCCTTTAAAATCAAAACATAAAAGCTAAAAATAAATTATATATTCGTGCGCTTCACATAATACAAAATATGAATTTTATTCCATAAAACATTTTATTTTATATATTATATAAACAATTACATATATATATATAATGCGTAGTATCCTTTACAACAGCTTTAAAATATAAATAGCATAATATTATTATTATCAACATTATTTTCAAACGACGACCAATCAAAACTTAGGTTTCAAAATAAGTCCCGAAAACAAGTTTTCCATTGGACGTAATTTAATCATAAAAAAAACAACAAACAATATTTATAATATTTTCACTAAGCCGCTGCAAATCATACATCAAATATATCAAAAAAATGAAAAAAATAATTGCAATGGCAATGTTGGTCATTACTTTAAAATACATAAATCAAATAGATGTTATATATACATGTACCACTGGCATTACACATTATTATGTATCATCTTGCTTCTTTTTATCTTCCTCTTTGACCCAAGATTGGAGGTGCGTGTCACTGCATCGGAAAAGAAAATCAATAGAAGAATATGACAAAAGTCGAAAGAAGCCCAGCCTTAGACCGCCCCTCTGTACCATTAATTTAGTGAGAACTCGGTCACATGACAGAAAACCCAGCCCTAGAGCTGTCATGGAACCGCGACGGACGCTACTATGAGAATCGTCAGTGTAAGGGTCAACCTGCCCAGATAAACCACCACCCCCTGCCCATACTAAACCTGCCATTCATCTCTCTATCTGCACGCTTTATCTCGCCTTGCCAAAGCTCAAAATTTCTCTCTTCAACATCGTTCACCGACGTCAACATCCACTTTCTCTTTCGCCTCCCAGCCGGTCGTTCCCCAACACACTCTCCACTATACATCCGCATTAAGCACACCCGGCTATCACATTCATCCTTTCCACAATGACCAATACCATCTAACATACTTGCATATATTCCCTCTCCATTACCCCTTCTTCAACACCACAACACTCGCTAATACGTTCATTCCTCATTTTTTAATTCTTTTCAAATAAATGCCCCTAAGATTGTCCATCTTGAACACATTGAACTTTAGATCTATACTTCTTATTCCAGACCAATAGTCTCCCTACCATACAAAGTAACACAGGTACAACAACACCCTCAATGTAAGGTATCCTCTAGCGCACTCAAGACTTAGTCCCCTTTACATTCACCAACAATTTTAATTGCACCAGCAACCTTGCTGCCATTCACAACTTCCTACTACACTCTGCACATCCGTTCCCTTCTATCCAACACATACCTATTAATAGTGTAAATCTCAGACACTTTGCTCAGCTGCTCCTCATCTAACATAATTTCACACAAGCGACTGTCCTCACTCACAACCATAACCTTACTCTTATCTCGTTTACTTCAAACCCGCTCCTTTTACATACCGCCTGCCAAATCTCTCCTACAAATCCTCTCAACTCTCTTCAGATCGCCACACAGAACCAAAAATTTATCCGCATATAAATAGGTAGGGCACCCTCCACTCCTCTCCATTCTCCATCATTCTAACACCATTTCCTGCCATCCCCACCTCGAATTCTTTCATAACCCCATCCATATACCACTTGAAATTACCAAGGAACATAACACAACCCTTTCTCACTCTGCTATTAATCCTAAACCAATCACCATTGATAACCATTTATTCTTAACACACGCTTCACTTATCGTCAATACATATATTATTATTTATTATATTAATATTAATTATTATTATTATTAATATTAATTATTATTATTATTATTATTATTATTATCATTATTATTATTAATTATTATTATAAAAACTTCATTTTAACGTGCTTTGTCCCCTTTTCAGAGGGTAACACAGGAAATCAAACTTTAAGGCCGGCTAATTCCGAAACCAACGCCTACCAACGTGTTTGCCACGTCGAGTTTTTAATTCTTGCTCCCCCAGGAAAATTAAACTCAACTACTACGCAGCAAAATTGAACTCATGCATCCTCCGCATGAGAGTCGGTGAGTCAACCTCCTACGTCAATAGCAGTTTTTATTATATTGATTATTATTATTATTATTATTATTATTATTATTATTATTATTATTATTATTATTATTAAAAGATTTAAGGAATCAAAATTTTTGATCGCTTAAATAATTTCGGGGGATTGAACCCCCTGACCCCCCCTGTGTCTACAGCTTATATATATATATATATATCATATATATATAGTATAATATATATATATATATATATAATATAAATATATATATATATATATATATATATATATATATAATAATATATATATAATATATATATATATATATAATATATATATATATATATAGTATAATATATATATAAATATATAGTACATTTGTGTAACAACATCAACGGTGTAACTCATATAATGCTCCCTCCACCCGTGCTTATAGCACTATTAAGAAGAGAAAAACACCGGTTTACTTAAACAGAAGATCTTCATGATACTTATCTCAAATTTGGAAACAAATTTTTGATAAATAATATCACTTTTCTTTCTCTGCTAATTTATTTTCCTCACGCATGCGCAAAATTCGTTTATCACAAATACAAAGTCCTCATTTATTAAATTTATTATATCTGATTTTGAATTATCTTATTTATTTTTCATAAACACTCATATCAGAATCTTAAGTCCAAAATCAAATTGCCCCTCTCCTTCGCCCTTCTCAACCCCAAAAGTAATTCCTTTAGATTTCCCAAAATCATTATTTCTCTTCCGATGGTACTGAAAAGTTTACTATTAATTTCGTGTCCTCAGAGTGATCTTCTGGTGAGTTTTATATTTATTTGATTTTTTTACATTATTCTTCCACACACACAAATTACATTTATTCGTGAATATTACAGTTCAACAGTTTTAGTATTTCAGAATAATTCGTCCTCTACAAAATATCTCGATTTGGAAGAATAATAAAATGTCCTTTCTCAATTTCCTTTTTAATTTTTAATTTTAGATTTATTGTCTTTTTGAGTGAAATAAGAACAATGTCCAATTTTCTTGAAGATTTGTAAAATTCGAGTCCTCCCTTTGATTTCTATTGCAGATTCTGGATGTTCCATTTTTTTTTTTATGAAAGTTCCCTGGACTTTTTTTTAAGCTCTTATACGCGATAATTATTAAAATAACGCCAAAGAAAAAAATCATAATAATTAATAATAATAATTAATAATAAGGTTAATAAATTAAAATATAATAATAATAAGAAAAAAAATTTAATCAATAATTTTTAATTATGACAAACAAATAATAATAATAATAATAATATATAATAATATAATAATGATATTGACAGGAATAATAATAAATAATAATGAGAATTTGCACTAGCCTCCTGACATTGTGGAAGTAAAATAAGTTTTCATATTTTATAAAAAATTTTGCAAACCCTCAAAGAATTATTACAAAATCCACAATTGTTTTTTTTCCCGCCATTTGTCATTTTTTTTTTCAAGCTCTCCACCCTCGGGTTTTAGAACATACCCCTTGCTATTGGAATCAAATTTCAAACAAATAATATAACATACACTTGCATCTACACTACACTAAACACCAAACATTCTCAACTTACATTTATTTTGAAAAAATAAAAATAATGTTTTAAAGTTTGGATCAATATTTTATTGTTTTTCAAATAAATCCATTTTTCATTTAGTATTCAATATTTGCATGTATAAGCATCGCCCACTTCAGGCATGCACCTTATATTTATTTTTTATTTAGTTATTATTCAGCACGTTGACATTCAAATTTGCAATCACCTTCTGTTAATTCTATTATCTCTTAAAGCACTTGCTGAAGTAAATCTTAGATTTTTGATGTTGCATTTTTGTCTGAAATTTTCACAAAAAAAAAAAAATTTAAATTCTTTGTATAAAAATTACATAAGAATGAAATAATTTTTTTTCATGCTCCTTTTCGTTTGTATTTTTTTAATTTTAAAATTTACTATTCTGGCTTTTAATTTTGGATTTTTAATAGTCACATTTTTTGCAAAATTTTTGAATTACACGCAAGTCTTTAATGATTATACTGCTTCAGAGCTGACCTAGAAAGATTTTATTTTTTTCTCATTTTTAATTTTTAGATTCTAAGTCATATTTTTTAAAGAATTGTGTATACTTTTTATTTTGAACATTCCCCATGTTAATTCGTCATCAAGAAAAGACACTAATTTTTTCAACTTTTAATTTTATTTGTAAACTAACTAAAAAATTTCTTATTTCATGAGAAAAATGTTATTAATCTTTTTTCACCTAAATCGATGTTAAAATGTCCACCATTGATTTTTTTTTTTTATTTATTATTTATTCTTGCTTTCTTGCTTGTGTTCTGCGTCTAGTATTGGACTTTTATAGCGGACCTAGCGACGTTATTAACCATTGGAATATATTTTTTGAAAAATTGTATTGAAATTAATTACCCTGCAAAACAAAGTGAAGCAGCAGATGCGACTTTCTTTTTCAACAAGAGCTAATTAGCGTTTATTACGCACCACAAGAAATTTTTTTGGGCGAAAATATTATATTATATATATATATATATATATAATATATATATATATAATAAAATAAAATATATATATTATAGTATATAATATATATATTATATATATATATATATATAAATATATATATTATATGTAGTGATGGACGATTTTTTAAATCCCCCCGCCCTTTCAAAGAAATGCCCCCCCGTCCCCCCCATCGTCATCGGCAAAAATGGCATATTTTTTTCACGATCGTCATCGTCATCGTCCATCGTCAAATTCCGGCCGGCAAATTTTGCCGACTAATTGAACAAATATTAAGAAATTTATTTGAATAATATTAAAACTCAAATAATAATAATAATAATAATAATAAATCATAATCAAAATAAATAAGAATAAGAGTGAATAATAATAATCATAATAATAATATAATAATAGAAAAATAATAATATAATAATAAATTTTATAATATATATATATATATATATAATTATATATATATATATATAATATATATATCTATATATAATATATATATATATATATATACGCAAT
>JABUQX010028141.1:0-12500 GCA_015478945.1 Trachelipus rathkii
AAATGAGACTATATTTATCATAAATTATAATAATGGTTATAGTATAGATATATATATTAAATATTATATTTTAATATATAAACTATATGATATATGTTTAAATTATTAAAATCAGATTTGATCAGAATTATAATTACAATTATATTTTTTTGTTTATTCTTCTCACAAAAAAATATTAGTATGTGGTACTATTATTATTATATTCTTTATTATTGGGAGCAAGCAGCTAAAATATTTTGATTAATATATAATATATAATAATATAATATTATATATTATATATATATATTAATTAACTATATATATATCTATTATATTATTATATACTATATATTATTAATATATATCATATTATATTATATTTATATTATTAATCACTATATTAATAATATTAATTATATATATATAAGTAATATATTATAATATTATTATATATAATATATATATATATCATATATTTATATATAGTATTATATATATATATATATTATCCAAATATATTAATATATATATATAAGTATAAGAAGACCACGTTTGGAGCTCTGAAGGATAATACGCCACAAATTTAGGGATTGAATTTTCAACACTATGGTCAATAACTTCTTTATTGAGATATAATTATATATATTGTATATATATATATTAATTATATACTCATATATATATAATTAATATATTATATAGTTATATATATATTATATATATATTAATATATAGTTATTATGGCTGACGGTTGTCGAATGCTTATGGTATTCATGCTATATGCAAAATGTGTATTTATTTAATACCTTGTATATTGTTTAATTTATATTTAGTTTTTCCAAATCATATTATATTAATAATATTTAATAATATAATGTATCCCTATAGTGTTACCTTATAATATATGGTAAATTAGTTACTTGCCCATTAATATCTTATATCAATACTTGTTGAGTTTAACGTATATTATCACTTCATATATATTGGAGACTTATATTAAACTATTATAATTATATGTATAATTATAAATATATATATACAGGAAATATTACAACCGAAATTGTTATGTTAGCTAAACTTTTAGTAGTACAAATTTCGATATAAATGTATATATTAAATATTTTTATATATTTATTTTATTTTTTTTATTTACTTTATATTTTATAATACATTAATAAATTATAAGCTATAAGGAATTGAGGTAGATTTTATATGATTTTATATTAAAAAAAAAAATATGTTTTTTTTATTTAAAATACTTAATATCGTTTTTAAATTTAAATTTTATGGTTATTTATAAAAATAGCTGGTTATATCATGCATACTATTAGGTAAAGGTTTTTATAGGAAGTAGTAAATTTAATAATTTTTTTATATTAAGCGTTATGTTTTAATACACAATTTATGTATTGTAATAGATATAATATTTATAATGATGTACATTTTTATTTGATTTATTGTCTCAATTTAAAAGCTTCTATTGCACTTAATATGTCAGTATTATGATAATTTAATTATTATTAGTGTTGTTAATGCAATAGTATGTAGATTGTGATATTTATATTATCTATATAAGTTTTATTAATATAATATCTATTTTTATAATAGAATGTTGTTGCGTCAAATTTTCTGTAAAGTATATAGGTATCTTTATAATGAACTAGTTATTAAAATTTGATCCTTATTAAGTATGTTCATTAATTACAGGTCAGTACTACTATATAAGATTGATTTAATATATGAACTAATAAATATTTATAAGAAATTATATAATACTTTTTATATAATATTAAGGTATTATTAGGTATTAGTTGAATTAGTAAATCGAAATAATTCTAAATTTTTTTAAATAGCGTTACATAAGGTATGGCAAAATCGCTGATATGAATATTTACTATTATTTATATAGTAAATGAGAGATGAGAATGATTATAGTCATGAGAGAGGCATTATATCTTCCATGTCCTTGATATTGATGTATCATTCATAATGGTTGCGTCGGGGTTGACGTCGCTATAGCGTGTGTGTGTGATGGCAGGTTGTCCGACTCGTTTGGTGGACCTCGCAATTCGAGGGAGTGAACGAGTTGCTCACTAAATATATAAATATATATTAGATATGAATTAAATTAGTCTATATCTATTTAATGTTCAATATCTATTTAAAATTGTTTTAAACTATTTGAGCATTCAGGCATTATTAATCCCTTCAATGCAAACTTATACTATAAGCTCCTGTGAACTATATTATACCTAATGCTATATTGTATTATAATATATCTATATACTTAACTATAAACATTTATATTACATTTATATTATAGGTATACTCATATATTGTTATACTTAGTAGAGAAAACTTACCTCTCACAGATATAGGTACTTAATGAAATTATTATCATTATACCTAGTATTATACCTATATCTAATAATATAACTATTATATACTCGTCTCTTTCATATTTATAATATTTATATTGTAATCTATACTATACAATATACTTTTATATTAACCACAAACCTTAAATAATATTCATATATAATTCCCTATCACTCATAGTTATAAAAGTGAGATGGGTAATGATAAATAGTTGTTGTATTTATTATATATTATATTAGAATGTACCATACATACGTAGATTTTAACTCTCAATACCATAATATTAATAACTAAAATATCTATAAATAAACTATGATATAATAAATAATAATAAACTAAATAAATACGATCTAGTGATAATATTCATCTAATAAGATCTTCCCTATATATTTCTGCATGTTTCTAATCGAGATATAATTAAAAATGTGTGTACTATCTAAGTTCATCAATCATACACATACACACACTAACATATAGCTATATATAACATATATAATAATATCATAATAATAATACAAATAAAAATAAAAATATAATACATAATCATTGATGATGCAAGTTAATAATAATCATTAATTAATTTATCAGAGAGCTTAATAAGCAAATCTAAGAATTAATAATAATAATAATAATAATATGTCTATTTATACCTAATACATTATAAAATTAATCAATTAAATAATTATTCAATTGTAATTGTAATTGTCACTACACTGTCTAAATGTAAATATTGCCTAAATCGAGTAAAATTGCTTATATTTTAACTCTACAGCAAAGTACAATTTATAATTTTATAATTATAATTATTATGAATAAATATGCTCATGAAACTCTACTTTCAATTCTTCTAAATAGTTTATTATTTTTGCGTAAATAATCCGTTTCTCTAGACGGTTATACTGTCGTTCTGCACTTTGCACTTACTATAATGTAAGGAAGAATAGGTTTAAGGCGACGCCTACACTAGGTTCGGGTTTAGTTATATTTACATGTAGCAGGCATATGAGAAGGTTACGTATGTTACCCTCACAAAACTGAAACCTATACGCTAGAAAACAAAAGATCTCTAGAGAAGAATACCTAGAATTTTCACGAAGTTCCTCAATGGTAATTGGGAGTTGTGTTACTCCTTGCTCACTTGAACAGAGTCAACATTTTTCATTAAACAATATGAGACAGTTTGCGAAGTAAAGGGCCATAGTAAGTCCTCGCAAGGTGTTGATTGCTCATACAAACATAAGCATAATGTACTATCACAATCTAAATAGGATTAAGGAACCTTTTATTCGTACTATAACGAGCACCTAAGTATATATCCATTCATTGTTCAATCAATTTTTCTCTTTATACCGATATTCATTGATAGCCATTAAGGTCATAAACAAATTAAAACACGACAGAAAACCTAACAGATTAGTTTCGGTCCGTCATTAAACACCATTCCAGTAGTTCACTGTTATTCTACACTAACTGATAAGATATTTACCGAATTATCACTAAGAGACTCAACTACACTTTGACCAGGAATTACACCACGATGGTTGGGTATCCACCCTAATAGCGCATCACACTAGCTGACTTGAGCTTCACTCCTCTTATTTCGCCTCAAAATTTTCTACTGATTAAACAGAAAAATAACGGAATATTATGCCACTACTGTATTATTATAATATTCGCTATCTACTTATATCTGATATGAGGGTATAAATTATATCTTAATTTTCTGAACTGCTATAACTCATACACTATATATACTATTATTATAACTCTATATATCTTATTTCTAATATTAAATTATATTATAATTCTTATATCTTACTCCAATAAGTTATCTCCATATATACCTGCCAATTATAATATATATAATACTCACTATATATACTTCAGTTATCCTTAATTATTTTCATTATTATCTTGATAAAAAACTTATATATATACCTATATATATATATTATTAGTTATTATACATAACAATATATATTTCCGTATGTTGATATAATACGACTTGCTAATATAATAAATTGTAGTGGGGCCTATTATATTATATGAGTTACTGTATTGCTATATTATCTCTACGAAGAGTTTTTAATTACTGACACAACGTCTCTATAGAGCACACTAAATGAGCTCTTAATACTTGAATTCTATCCCAGAGAGCTTTGTCTCCCAAATAAGCTCAAATTGTTTATAGTCACGTCTGTGTTTAAAGTCTAAAAGAACCTCAGGCACGAGAGAGATCACATTTATGTATAATGGTGAGTTCCCCTTTTGAGTTGTTGGAGCAATTAACGATCGGGCGATAGTCAATGGCGTCTCACGAGTCAGAGAAAATAGGGAGTATTTATAAAAGAAAGATGTAGATTTCATAAAAAAAGATGCTTGAAAATGGGTTGATAAAAATTCGTCTGGTATGCTTATAATATGTGCCCTCAGACTTATAAAATCCTATGTGCAAATCATGTAGTGCTGGTCTGTCATGAAAAATTCTACAATGTGTAAGCAGAGTTCGTAAGTAACTATTAACACGATACTTGAAAAGTGGGAATAAATCTTTTCAGAGAGTTACTTACAAGGATAGATGTTGGATGACATCAACCATATTGTGGTAGATGTGGATTGACATCGAACATATGGGGCGAGGGAGAGGTGCATTAATTCCGATGTCAAAGATAAGGTGAGGGAGAGGGGAGGTACTCATAAATTATCCAGTATTGTTCTTCTAAAGTATCGGATAAAAACTCGCGACGGGTCAAATAGGGGAAAAAAATAAATGTCCATAAATTAAGGCTTATATTTAAATATGAAGTTCAAACGAGAGACTAAAAGTATGATGTCATAAGCTAAGAGGTAAAATTGAATGGTCAAAATATGTGGCATAAAATATAAAGTCCAAACAGAGAGGATTAAAATATTATATTCAAAACGTGGGGTTTAAAAATGGTGAATGTCAAATATAAAGTATAATAAGCTATATATGATGTCAAGAACTGAGAGTGTGATTAAAACAATATATCTAGATGAATGAATAAAGAAATAAAATTTGGGAAAAATGCAAAACAAAAAAAGGCTAGATAAAAAGTGGGGATTTAATATGTTGGTATCATGTTCTCCACTATATTGCGAGAGTGAATAACGATAATGCAATATAATGACGGGCTTATTTCACTATATAATAATAATCAATAACTGAGTAAAATGGATTTTATGCGCTAAACCTTCAGTAGGCACATTGGTTCTTATTATCCTTAACCTCCTAGCTTCAAAACTTCTTTCTGGCCTCTGTGCCCTAAAAACATCTCTAACTTGAACTTTACTAGTACAATAATCTTGATTACTTATTACCTCCTCTATTATTTTCAGCTTATGCTGATGGGTAGGTATTATACCTGGTATTTGATCATTCTAAATCTCTACTCTAACTGTAATAATTAAATGAGTCACTAATATTATAATCATTCATTCGGACCATTATCATATTCTATATTTACTTCTTCTATTTAGAAGCGTGCATTTATCGCTAATATCGCTCTTCGTAGAGATGCAATAACCAAGATGCTGAATTTTAAAATATGCAGCATCATTTTTGTCATCCCTCTCACACTTTAAATTCCTGCTATCCATCTATCTCTCATACATTCTCAATAAGAAATGGGCGCCATTTCATAAACTAAAAACTTTTCGTCCAGGGGGAAGTATAAACACTAATATTCTGGCGTCGTGAGCGCGAGACACCTGTTGATGCATACCAACGCTACACACCGAGCACACTCACACGAGCAAAAAAGTAGACGTAGAAGCAGGGCGTAAATGCTTCGAGCGTGAGGACTATTAAGATAAAATCATCACGCAAAACGTGGTAGCACACTAGGCGGGTGCTTATTATAGCATTCTACTCCCCATTGAGTTTTTTGATGAGAGAGAAATACGCATTCGATCAGTCTTGCCTCAGTGAATCTCATCTACTCCAATCTCGAGATCCTCTCTACTGTCTCTCTCAATACTCTCTTCTCTATATTCTCCTCATCTCCAATATTAACACTTCTTCCCTCTCTCAGCTGTTGGAAGCACGTCTCATCGTTCTCAATCCCTCTCTCGTCTATATTATTTACAGAAAAATATATAAGGAAGTCCTCTCTCTCTGCTCTCTTGCATTCCTCTCTCTAATCTCACTTCATCTCCTCTCGCCTCCTAATCTCATGCCTCTTCCCTTCTCTCTCTCTCTTCTCCCATTCTCTTTATCTCTTCTTCTATTTTTATCATATATCTCTCTCTCTCACTTTCTCTCAGTATCTCCTTTTTCTCGCTATCATACCCCTCCCTCATTTTAATGTTTATATTTTTGAACCACCTTTTGCGAATATTTATCTTTAGATAATTATATCTAAATATGTATTATCCTATTGGAGAATTACTCTATCATTGATCAGAACATTATTCTTATATATATTACCGAATCTATATATATATGCCAAGGTAACTATTATTAATAATACAGCTTATATACGTAGCGTCATATCTAATGAGGTACTAATACTTGAGCTGAAAATATATACCTTATATATTCCTTAAATCATCTACTTTATTTGATTTACTATTATAGGTGTCATTTTCGAGAACTTTAGAAGTTAAATAACCATACCACATACAATGATCCTCTTTGCTTTATGGAAATCAGAACACACACTCGATATAAACGAGCCGGGGTATTCAAAGTGATGAACGATAGAGATAAGAGACTAAACAGTGGAGAAGAGTCTCTCTTCATGAGAGAATCACATAACTCAAAACTCACTGAGAGTCTTTACAAAATTTTCGCTGGTTCTGGTCAACTATTGTTAATCAGCATCTTCCCTGATGCACGGTAACTGTGTTTCCATTAACTCCTTTTAAGGAATGAAAATCTTTAATAAAAAATTATGTTTATTAATCGGCGTCTTGCAAGATGGCGTAGCCGCAGGGGGGGCGAGGGAGGGCGCGGCCACCACTCTCGCCCTCCTTAATGATCTGCGGAGAGATTAACAAACTCTCATGAACTTGTATGTCTTCGTCCCAGTACGTGCTTACCTCACGGTTTTTAAAGGTTGGTAGTTAGACAATAACTGAAAAAAATATCATCAATTTTCGACTAGATATATTGAGTAACTCCTTCGAATTGATGTATCATATCTAGCTTTCTCTCAAAAGTTATAGTATTTGATGTGTTTTACCGTTTGTGCATATTGGCTTTGCTGCTTAACTGTAGCTTGTGACTTTTATATGGCAGCTGAATCTTGCCTTGACATTATTCTTCTTTCTTTTACCTGTCAAATCACTATGAACGTTTTTGCAGTACATGTTCGATAGCACTCTCTCGCCGGCTGGCCTATAACTGCTGAAGTCTTAATTTCAATCTCGGAAGGCTGTAACCCGTTATATTCAAGTTGCCTGCAGACTAAGCACCATTTAAAAAACATTTGTATAAGAATGAATTATTTTAACATAAGATATTAGCATATGATTGAAGACCATTCTTAAATTTTATATTATATTACTATATAAAAAATCATACTATATGCATACTTATAATTATTTCACACAAATTTCACTATATTATAATATATATATATATATATATATTATCTATATATAGTATCTATATATCATATTAATTAAGTACGATGAAAGTTAATATTATCTTATCGTAAAATATATTATCATATTCAATATAGTAATATGTTTAAAGCAAATGGAGAACTTCATATTATTATCACTAAAATATATACTCCATACTCTCAAAATTTATCAGCATTATACCCTATCTATATTTTAACAACCTTCTCATAATTTCAATCTATGTTACAAATATAGAGAGCTATATATATATATAAGATTTTATAATAAATTTATTTTTCACCGAGAACATATTATCCTTAATATAATAATATTATCTTCAACTTGATGAATATAGATATCCTATATTATTCACTGGTATAGAATTCTCGTAGGTGGGGTATCAGAGTCTGTATATTCCATTGTTATGAGAAATTATCTCACTCACCAATATTATACTATTTACTCATTTAAAAACATAAAATATATTACATAACTATATATATACACTAATAACTCTAAAACTAAATAAATCGTTATACCCTCACTCTAATAATAAATATCAACCTTTCCATATTACTTTCCTATATTTATAATTATTCAGACGAAAACTATAGAGTTTTATCTCTATATATATACTATATATCTATCTAGTCATCTATACTATCTAGGTTTAACCATTATTACTCTAATACCTTTGCCCCCCCTAAATAATATCCATGCCTAACGCCACCATAAAAGCGTGTCAAGTCTAACACAATATAATGTTAAGGGTCATCTGTTTTTATTAACTATTACAAACTTAATATTAATAAAAAAATATATCGGTCTTATGTAAATCCCTTCCTAGCAGTTAACTCATCGTTCAACGCTGGAAAATATCCATAATTATATAATAATAATAAATTAATAAGATAATAATATAATAATATATCAAACCCATATAAATAATAATAATATAAATTAATAATAATATAAATATAATTATACTAAATAACTCATAAATATAACGCAGTAATTCTGAAGCACAAATAACGGATAATAATAATAATAATAATAATAATGAGCTCGGCAACTCTAAGATGTAATACAGGAGATGAATGAGATAATAATTCAATGATATTAGAGATAAATAATGAATAATAAGTAATCAAAAATCAAATAAGAGTCAATCCTTCATTTATATATATATACCAGATAATTGCATTATGAATTGGCTGAATACTTAGCATATAATATATAATAATAATAATAATAATTACCAAGCTATATAACTAAAATGGGGCACATAATTAATCTAATAATTCATATAAATGCCGCCATTGTATGGAGTACTTGGAGCTCTGGAGCGACTGAGAGCGTGGGGGGGATAGAGGTATCACCGCCTTTTTGGATAATGCAGCTAACGGGAGGACGGAGAAGGGTGCGAGCACGCCTGGATGACGTATCCACCATCGAGAGAATCGTCCTGTACTTTCAGTTCACGTTTGACCCTCTACAACTTTCGGCCGTGCAGATACTGTTTGGTCCGCTTTATCTCCTCTTTCTATAGTATAACCTCTCCTGTCATCCCCATTTGCAGCGGCACGGTGCAGGCGAGGAGCTCTATCACTCGCGGTATACTCCACCTTCACCTTTACGTCTCGCTGCCTCGTTCTTGTGTTAGCAAACTCAGGGGTGCTGTGTTCTGCGCATTGAGTTTTTTGTTGTTGATGTGTAGGAACTCCAGGACTAGTCTCGCTCAGCGGTGCTTAGCTTCCTTCTTTCCGCCACACCTGTTCTGCTGAATCTTTTCATCTTCTGTTTTTCCTGCTGATGTTAAATCTCCCACTTTTAAAGCTGCGTTTGTACACATCTGCGTAATTTTGAATTTTTAGTTGTTGCCACTTCTGAGGCGTGTAACACCCCCGCCTTGAAATAGGGCTCTCTCCGTGAGTGGTGGTGACAACTGTAAAAAAAAAAAAAAAAAAAAATAAAAAAAAAAATTATATATAATTATATATAATATCATATATAATATATATAATATATATATATATAATATATTATTATATATATATATATATATTATATATATATATATAAATATAAGTATATATATAATATATATTAATTAAATAAAATGAATTTGAAAATAAATCAATTTGAAGCTCAAAACATAAAAATAAGTAAAGTTCTTTTATAAGCAAATCAAATTTTTAATTTCTTTAACCTAAATAAAAAAAATACACATTCCCGCCATCCAAATACTAAATTATTTGCACCATGGTTTACTTAAGGTCCAATAATAATAATAATAATATAAAAATAATGAATAATAATAATAATAATAATAATATTAATATATAATAATAATATATAAATAATAATAAATAATAATATAATATATAATAATTATAATTATAATTTCGCCACTTTTTCTCACCAGACTCCTGTAAAGCGTGAACGCTTGTCAGTTGTTCTGGACGGAACCCCTCCACCCCTCGCGTCTTGGTAATCAAAATCGTTGGCGGGTCATTTCCTTCTTAAAAAGTCAGTTCAGGGCTTCCGTAGGCAAAACATGAGTTTTGTTGATGCAGGTGTTCTGGTTGCTGGAACTTCATCAGCGTGTAGTGTCGACGCGATTTTCCCACCCATAGTGAGGTGTGTTTCTCAATTGCTATCATCAATCCAGTCTGTTAGGCTGAACATAAGAAATTTACTAGGGATGTTGCGGTGTTCCCCAACCCTCCAGAGCACCCAAAGTTGTGTGGCGCTTTTTTCAAGACTATGTAAATGTGAACATAAGTATATATAAAATATTTTAAAGATCAATTTGTTCAAGTACTTGCTCAATGGCATTCTCATCCATTATGGTTTAGGTTTATTTTGTTATTGTATTCAAAGATATCGCAAAGTACACTTTGCGATACCTTGCAAACACTTTGCAATCGAAATTATTCTCGGAAATGAAGAGCGACATCTTGGTTATAAAACCATATAATTAGCAAACACAAGGAAGAGGTATAAAAAAAAAACAGTATAAAGGGAATAGATCTCCAATACCAGCTTTAAGAATGAAAGAGATTACTCCTCTTGAAACTTGTTCAGAAAATGAAAAGATATTTAATGATAAAAGCGAAGAAACACAAGGAATGGATATTAAACTTCCAGAAATTATAGAAATGGACGATGTTCCGTTTCTCGCGTTGAAGTTCTTGGCTTTGTTTGGCTTATGAAAGTAGTGATCCATTTCTACTCACAATGTCAATGAAAATTCTATATAGGTATTTTTTATGAGAAAATGTATGACTGCGTTAAAACTAAGTTTCAGAATTAATAGCCTCTGTCAAACAACAGACCAAGTTAGCTTTCTCTACCGACGAAGGGTCAGATACTCTACCAGCAGTTTCTATGTTATATCTAGCTAGTTATATCTCGGATAAGAATTTCAATCGCCAAAATTTTGTGCTGTGCGCTAAACCACTCATCATTCAACGTCACATGGGTGAATATCTCAGGGACATATTTAATGGAATGTTGGCAAAATGAAACCTATCAACAGATGATTTTCACTGTGTCAGGAGAGGTGCTGGTGATAATATAAAGAAAACTTTGTTAATTCTTGAATGAAGTTCAAAAACCCTACTGTCATTAACTTCAATTTAGCGTTAGAAATGGTGTTTCATCTCAAACAACAGTTAGCAAAGTTATCTCATAATGGAGGTCAATTGAAGCCCACTGTAATCATTTGACCATGCCTCAAGAGGAAGTAATGAAAATACGGACTAGAAATAAAATTTCACAATTTTCAACAATTCATGGTGTTACAACTAGCAGGAACAGCACTCTGAAAAGATGATAAGGATGCAAGGAACTAATGTATTTGACTCCTTGTACAGTCGCTCTAATAATAAAATAAATGTCGTATCATCCCATGACAATTCCATTATAACCAACTGTATCACAGTACCCCAACAGTTTGAAGATTTCACCATGATTATCAGTCAAACCTCGTCATCAATAGCGGACGCCATTTCTCTCGTAACTACTCTGAAGAGAATATTAGTATACTTAAACAATGACAGTCAAAGTTTAAAAAGGATGAAACTATATCGAGAGAAATTAACCAAAAGTTCGCTTTCAGAGAACGCAACGACCCGTGTTCCATAGCTACGTTTTTAGACACTTAAACAAAACAAACAAACTTTTTCACTTCTCAGTTTTTTACTGAGAGGATTAAAGTGAGCGTCGGCCGAAAATGTGAAGCGATTCAAAACAAATCAAGTCTGAAATAGTTCAGGATAAACAAAAGAACAGCAAACTTTATTTCAAAATCAGCAGCAATCACCACCACAACCACCACCAACACCGGCACCAAGGTCGTGAATTCAATTCTACGTACAAGAAGTGATGTTCAATGAAGATTATTAGCTGTCTGAGCAGGCATCAAAAATCGTTGAACAGTTCATCAAAGAAAAACAAATATGCCCTGACGAAGACCATTCTGTATGGTAGATGGTGCATGAGGAGACGCTGCCTGACTTTTTACATTTAGCAAGGGACTTACC
>JABUQX010028141.1:20000-24329 GCA_015478945.1 Trachelipus rathkii
TGTTTTTGCTTTAACTGAGTGCCTATCCATATCTAAGTTTTTTCTAGGCGTAGTATTTTGGTTTCTTCATGCAGATGTTGGTTGTGGTGTTGTAGATGTTGCATCCTGTTTAATTCTAAGATGCCTTGTTTTGGATTCCCTTTAGTAGTTTCTTAAAATTTCCCTTAATATATTTTAAAATTGGTGAGACGTAATTTAGTGTTGAACTGATGATGTTTTATATGTGGTTTGGATAATAGTGTGCTATTTGTGATATCAGTCGGCTATTGGTTGAGTTCCTGTCTGCTATGTTATTATGCTATATATGTGTTTGGGAAAGTCAAACGTGTGCCAACTGTTACGCAGTCTGCCGGTTGGATTGGTGAGTATATTATTGTTGGGTCAGCATTTATAGCTGTGCTTAGGTTTCTGATGATTGTAGTGGCAATGCGGATTGTCATTTGTCATGTTTGTTGTGGGTCGGTTTGTGGTTGTGGAGATACGATCGACTGTGATAAGTTTAATAGGGTGGAATAGGGACTGCTCCATGAGGTACGCCGGTTTTTATATTTATTGTACCAATTTTTATTTTTATATTTGAGCTGTTCTCCCAGATAGGAAGTTTGCTATTATTTTTTTATATTATTTTTATTTGTATTTTATTATTTTTATGGAGTTAAATGTATAATTAAAGTTATCAAAGCTTTTGTTGATTTCAATATAGACTTTCGAAAATATTTGTTAATCTCTTATAATTTAGAGTCATTTGATATGGGTGATTTTAGTGTTATGAGGGCTGTTGTGGTTGAATGGTTTTGTTTGGGGAAACCGTGTTGAAACTTTTGTTTGGGGATGTGCGGTGCTATTTTGTTCAAAATAAGCTTTTCTAGTAGTTAAAACAGTGTGGATATTAGTGGGATTTGGACGATATGAGGAGGGGTTTAATGGGTCTTTTCCTGCGTTTTAAACTTTGGTATGATTGTTTCTTTTCCAGGATGGATGGGATAGATTTAAATTGATGGAGTTATTGAATATATGTGCTAGATGGGTTAGTACGGTGTTCCCTAGATGCTTGAGGTGTATGTTTGAGATGTTGTCAGGTCATGTTGCTGGTGAGTCTTTAAGGGACTTCATAGTGTTTTCTAAGTGAGCTGGGGTTATTTCTATAGTTTGGTAGTGGTTGCAATTTATTTTCTCGAGGAATTTGATTATTTTCCTGTTTTGTGGGTGTGTGGATTTAGGACTGTTTTGGGAAGTGTGTTGTGAGGATGTTTGCTTACTGTTTTGTTGTTTGTGGGTTTTGAGAGTTTGGATTTTTGATAGATTCATAGATTCATGGTAGGTTTTGGTATTGCTCAATATTTTTATTGTGTTCCACATTCTGTTGTTGTTTGTATTTTGTAGGTTTTTGTAAGGAATATTTGAAAGTTGTTCGAGGTGTGTGTTTTAGCTAGGTTCGTGATTTGGGTGTTTAGAGTGTTGCTTCTGTTCTAGTTTGTTGGGTTTGCTGTAATGATTTTCTAAGTGTGTTACATTGTTTAATCAAGTTTTCGATTTCAGGTGTTAAGGTGAGTTTTTTTGAGGTATCCAAGGGGAATATTAATGTTTCCTGCTTTTTGGATTATTGACGTGAAATTTTGGATAGCTTTATTTAATATGGAAGTGTTTGTGATGTTTAAAGGTTGTGTGTTGTTTTCTATATGGTCTGTAAATTTTGTCCAGCCAGCTTTTTTTTAGTTTGTATATGTTTTCCTTAATGGGTGGTTTGTTTTGCTGGTGTTTTGATGTTCTATGATAATGGGGAGATGGTCGGAGTTAGTTCAGTTTGTATTTATCAATGATTTAAGGAAGAACAAAATGTTAGATCTGGGATGTGTTTTATATTAGCTTTATTTGTGTGGAAACTTTGTGTGGCAGTTTTTGTTGTTTAGAATTGCTTTAGGTTGATCTAGGTTTGGAATAAGGTGGGTTCCTCTATGATCTGCTTCTTGGGCGTTGTACCATGTCGGGTGGTTGCGTTGAAGTCTCCTCCATCATGAGATTTGAGAGTTTGTGATTTGGTATATAGTTATCATTGCTGGCCAGTGTGATGGGGTGTGGTGAGGGATGTAAAGCGTTTATTAAACTGTGTGGCTTTGTTAATCATTTATAGTGACAGATTTGTATTTTAGCTGGTTATTGTCATTCAGTGATGCTTTTTGTTTGTTGAGATGGTAGATTAGTGTATGGTGTGAGTTGTGTATTGAGGGTTAACAGTGTGTGATTTTTTTGGATATGTGGTGTGTGGATGGCGTCATATCCGTAAAAATTTGGTTCTGTGCTGTGAAGGAGGAAAAGTAGTGAAAGGTGAAAAAGTTTATAAATATAATATATATAATATAATATAATAGAAATAAAATAAATAAATATATAATATAAATATATAATAAATAGAGTTGAAAAGGATATACGATACTGTGTAATGAAAAAGATATTTTATAAAAATAAAGAGTAACAGAGGTTATTACAAAAAAAAAAAAAAAGAAAAAAAAAAATAAAAATAAGAAAAAAAAAAGAGATTTTTTTTTAAATAAGAAATTTTTAAAAATTTTAAAAAAAGATAAAAATTAAAATAATATAAAAACCATAAACCAAAACATCAACAAAATAAACCAAAACAACAACTCTACACCTAAACCAACACAACCTCAACACCAAACTATACTAAACAACAAAACATACAATGAAAAAGTGAAAACCACCAAAAACCCCAAAAACATAAAAACAAATAAATCAAAGAATCAAAAATAAAGATAAAAAATAAAAATAACTCACACAAAAATTATAAAATAATAAATATATATAATAATATATAAAATAAATATATAAAATAATATAGTATATATATATATATAAAAAAAAAAAAAATGAATATAAAATAATAAAGTAATATATATAATAAATAAATAAAATAATATATTATAAGTAATAAAATAATAAAAACAAACACCAACATACAACACACAGCACCTAACCAAAACCTACAATTAACACATCCTACAACAAAAACAATACCCCAAACATACCAAACCCACCACACACCCATAATCCACTAAATAACAAAACTAACCCAACAAAACATACATACCAATAACAATCAAATCAACATATCAAATAAACTACATCACCAAATCACAATACACACACACAATCAGCATACTAACCCTAACTACAACTATTCCCCAACAATATACAAACAACTTAATGAAACTGAAACAATAAATCAAATCAAATAAAATAACTCAAATAATAAATACTCGTAACCTCACAAAATAAATGAAAAAAAACAACACACAAAAAACAAACACTTAACCAACACACAACATAATATGACAGCCACCCACAACACAAACAAACACCAACAAAACACACACCCTATATATATACCCATAAAAATCACTAAATATAAAAAATATGAGACTATTCCATCTAACCACCACCAAGCAACCACGATGAAAACAACCACAACACAACCCACAACACCTCCACTATATAATTGGTGAACGTCCAATACAAAAGTAACAAGTACAAAAATTTTTTTTCATTAAAATCATTAAAAAAATAAATCAATAAAATTTTCTCACACAAGCGAAATCCCCTTTCTTACACATCGCTAACTTACCCACCTAAATAAAAATAACGCCATATATATATATATAAAGGCCCAAATTAACATAATATATACATATGATACCCATACGATACCAATAATCTGGGAATAAGCAATTAAAACTAAATTCTAAACATAAATCAAATACACCCATAACCAAAACTCTTTCAACTGTTTTCCAACCACTATACCCAAACTCCAAACTCTAAAATACAAGTTCTGTACATCAACTCAAAAAACAAAACAAACCAACCCCATGTCAAAACATCCACAAAACACCCTACTACACTCCTACCCACCCTAAACAACTCCACTTACCCCAATTCTTCAACACAACTAAAATACCTTATTTGAAAAGAACCAATTTTGAGCACATCCCACAACCACAATTAAAAAGAGTAGATGTAAAGTTGGTATAGGAATGCCATGCTAATAATTCTAATATAAAAGCATACTCACATCTTCCCTTAAAGGCTATTTTTAATTCTATTATAAAAATTCAATTTTAATTGAATTTATTCTTATATTATCCAGCGAAGTTTAACAACTATGATCTATTTACAATTTTACTAAATTTTATTGCCCACCTTTAAAATAAGAAGAATTTAAAGAATGAAAAATTATTTCCTAATTTATGAATTAATATCAGTGTTACTAGTAATATATGTTTCAAAATTGGAAATTATGTATAAAAATAAATA
>JABUQX010028142.1:0-2500 GCA_015478945.1 Trachelipus rathkii
TTGTTGCTTCGTTCAGTTTATCTGATTTGTGCGTTTTATATCTTTAGCATTTGTCGTGAAACGCGCTTCGCGTTTTCGTGCGCCGCTTCAATATATATATATATATATATATATGCTATACTAATATATATATATATATATATATATATATATATACCTATCTCATATATATATATATACTACTTTCTCGTCAAAATTAACACCCTTAAGGTTACGTGTAGGGAAGAGGGGTAGAAAAGGTTCTTGAAGACCTTTATTGGACAATTACAATAACATGGTGAATTCCTTCCCAGAACCGTAGGTTGATAGAGTGTGAGGCTGAGGTGCTGCCAAAGGAAGGGTCTCTTAGTATTATTCGGAGGTTCGGCTCTGCAAGCCTTTATGTTTGGGTATGTTGCAGCGTCTCTGCCCCGGAGGAGGGGGGGTTGGGTCTGTCTCATTACCATGTATGACCCCCTTGCATGGATGACTGCCTGACAATGTCCTGGCATGCTCTCGGAGTAGGCAAATGTCCTGGACAGTGGTTGATCAATGCGATCGTGCATTTCGGTCCGAAGGAGGTCCGTGGAGAGGGTTACGCTGTCCGGATCCAACGTTCGGGATATTCTAAATGTTCGATTGGCGGTTGAGGTCGCAGGGTTTTTCATTGCTCGATGCGGCCTTTTTTTGTGTTCGATTGGCGGTATGGCGCAGAATGGCCTTACTTCGGAGCATGGATGGGAAGAGTGCTGGTGGGGGGGGGGCCCTGGTACGACATGTGGTTTAGTGTCTGCGGTATACCTTACGGCTGTGGAGTACCTCCATCGAATCATGCAACTCAATAAGGCTTCGATAAAGAGATGTCTCTCCAGAGACCCACCTTCAAACAGCGGCACCTGCAACATTCTCTTGCTAGAAAATGGGACAAGTCTTCAATTTGCTCTCTAGCACTGCCGTAATCGGGCAGGGCGTACAGAGACACTCGACTCGTCCGTAAAGGGCACCTTTGCCCAATCGTCAGACGATCCAATAGATAATTTTTTTTTCCTGGGGCGATGCCGGTCGCGCCCTTTGGTGTTGCCGTGGTGTGCGGTGAGATGTGCAGGCTCCAGGGGCTGGTAATTATGTTGCCAGGCGTCGGCTTTTCATTGTCACTCAGCCTGGTGTATGTACCTCCGCCAGCTATATCTGCAGATGTTTTGGTGTGTCGGTCTTGCAATGTACGCAGACGTATAAATCGGTCCTTTACGAGTGTCGTGGCCCTGGGCCTACCTGCCGCTTGGCGATCGTAATGTGGGGACTGAACCGTTGGACCACCCGTACAATCGTTTAATAGATTCACCAGACCAGATGAGCCAGGGAAGGTGTCCTTCGGCGTAGGGTGTTGTTATCTGCACGCACTGATCTCTTGACGGTTGACGCACTATCCTTCGGTTTCATCGTTGCTTTGTGCGGCGTAATGATCCCTGGCCAATTATATCTCTGACATAGCCTATCCGATTTCCTATGTCCTGTTGCGTGGTTTATGTTTCAATTTATCGCGGTGACCCCAACCGCAGCACCATCCTCCATTCCATGTTCCATAAATTTATTTATTATTATATATATATATATACCACTATATATATATATATATATACTCTTCTCTCTATATATATATATATATATATATTTATTGCCATCTTTCATTTATACATATAATTTAAAATCTACGTTGCGTCAAAACATCATTATTTTATAAAACACTTTTTGTATATAGCCATTTTCTCTTATTTTATGAAAACTTTCATGAGACTGAGATCACCTCGTGCTCCTCCTGTCAAACTTTTATTTATCCCAGACTTAACTTCGTCATATAATTCTATAACTGGTAGGAATCTGGAACCTAGTCCTTTTGTCCATATTTCAGACATCACCACGCCTTTTAGAAATATATCAAAATATAATGGCATTTTAATCCTGACTCTTGCATTCTAGATTTTCTAAAATTCCAAATATTTTCTATATTATATATATATAAATATATATATATATATATATATATATATATACTATGTATATAACCTCTTATATACTATATATATATATATGTATTATTATTATTAATGTGTGTAGGTGTTTGGCTTTATATTTATTTGCTTTTCAAAATTTTCTACAATTCTCAAACAGACTGCAGCATTGAATAATAATAATAATAATAATCCTAATATTTTGTTAAAATAAGTGTTTTTTTGTAAAATAAATAATCTAAATTCAAAGAAAAAACTTGATTTTTAATTGTCGTGTGAAGCAAGCCATGTGATCAACAGAAGATAAATTTGTTTACACGTATCTAATTAATTAATGAAGGCATTTGAATAATGAAAAAAGAAAGGCTAAAGATGTCAGGGTATATTTTTTTTATTTCCCCAGAATGAAGACAAATTTTCCTGTTAAACAATTAAAATAAAAGAATATAAAGACACCACAGAAAATCAGGGTTTCCTTTCTGCGGATTTTCTTTTCCTTGTACAAAATTCAT
>JABUQX010028142.1:15000-27500 GCA_015478945.1 Trachelipus rathkii
TATATATATATATCTATATATATATATCCTATGACACTTATACACACATTCACTATGACCTTATAAACACTAGGACACTTATAAGCACTTACACCATAAGCACTTACATTAAACCATAGACACTTATCATTAAACCATATACACTTACATTCACACCCGCACACAGATACACTTACACTTACACTCAAACACTCGATATATTTTGAGGCCTCAACTTTGATGCCTCAACTTTGTTGCCTTTTCAACTTTGATGCCTCAGCATTAAAGCCTCAACTTTGATGCTGATGCCTCAACTTTGATGTCTCAACTTTTGAATGCCCTCAGCAATTAATGCCTCAGCATTGATGCCTCCACTTTGAAGGTTTCTCATCTTTGATGACTCATCTTTGATGAAGTCATCTTTGATACCGTCTATATATTAATGATTCATCTTTGATGAAATCACCTTTGATGGCTCAATCTCTACGCCACATTAAAGAACAGAGTTAATATTAAGCCTTCCCTAGTTCATAAGCCTAACCACCAGGGCGCCGCATGCGCCCTCAGCGTGAAGATCCACGAACCCGCACCCACAGGTGCGACCCGCCGCGTTCCCGCCCGTCGCGAGCGCCCGCAGGCGCAATATAATTTTTCCGCGTACCCGCCCGCGCGAGCGCCCGCAGGCGCAATTTTCCGCGTAACCGCGCCCGCCGCGTGCGCCTGCAGGCGCAATATTCCCGCCCTAATTGAAAATATATATATATAATACTATAAAGTCATTCATTTTTTATTTCATAACTTAAACATTTTCGAAAGCAGTCTTACGCATATACTATGAGTCATTCATTTTAATTTCATACTTAAACAATTTTTTATTAAAAAAACATTTGCGCGAACCTAAAACTGTAACTTATTACAGACCTATATTTACACATCATATTTTATTAACATTATTTTTTTACTTAATATTTTTACATATACTTTTTTAATTTATACATGTTTTTATAAAATTTTGTATGTCAGAAGAAAAATCAGAGTGTCTGATATATAAAATTTTATTTAACTACAATTGTACGAAAATTTATTAAAAACATTAAACTTTTAATACCTTAAAGCAGTAAATCAGTAAATCAATAGAGGTGTGACCTAACACCAAGGGGGTGTTAGTATGCTTTTGTTTTACTGTTTTACTGCTTTAACTCATGTTTTACTGCTTTAAATCATATGTTTTACTGCTTTAACTCACATATTTATTAACATTACATACCTTAAACGTAAATCAAGTAATCAATTAGAGGTGTGACTAGTGCAACATAGGGCTTAGTAAGCTTTTGTTTTTACTGCTTTACTTGCTTTTAACTTATCTGCTTTATTACTAGCTTTACTTCATATGTTTTCTAGCTGCTATTAACTACATATATAATTAATAACCAAATACATACCTTTAAAAAGCAGTATAAATCAGTAAATCAAAATAGAGGTGTTACCTAAAGGGATTTAGTACGCTTTTGTTTAACTGCTTTATTGCTTTAAACTTTTCTGCTTACTGCTTTAACTTTCCTGCTTTAACTGCTTTAACTTTCCTGCTTTAACTGCTTTAAAACTTTCTGCTTTACTGCTTTAACTCATATGTTTTACTGCTTTAACTCATATATTTATTAACATTACATACCTTAAAGCAGTAAATCAGTAAATCAATAGAGGTGTTACCTAAGGGATTAGTACGCTTTTGTTTTACTGCTTTACTGCTTTAACTTTCTGCTTTACTGCTTTAACTTTCTGCTTTACTGCTTTAACTTTCTGCTTTACTGTTTTAACTTTCTGCTTTACTGTTTTAACTCATATATTTATTAACATTATGTTTTTTATTTTGTTTTAATACTTTTTTATTTATTTTATTATTATTTTATTTTTATTATTTTTATTATTTTTATTATTTTATTTTTATTATTTTTATTATTTTTATTATTTTATTTTTATGTTTTTTATTTTGTTTTAATACTTTTTATTTATTTTATTATTATTTTTATTTATTTTTATTATTATTTTTATTATTTTTATTATTTTATTTTTATTATTTTATTATTTTTATTATTTTATTTTTATTTTTATTATTATACTTAGTGTTATTTACTTCATGCCTATTGTTATTATTTAGAACACACATTCACTATGACACTTATACACACATTCACTATGACACTTACATTTAGCCATAGAACTATACATTTACACTTATTAACATACAAACACACATACAGCACAAACACACATTTCACTATGACACTTATACACACATCACTATGACACTTACATTTAGCATAAGAACAACTTAACATTTACACTTATAACACACACAGCAACACACACACACACCACACACACACACACACACACACACACACGCAGATTTACTTACACTCACACACACACACACACACACCACGCACACTCACTTACACATATCACGTATAATTTATTAAAACATTTTATGTTTTAATTAAACACGAACATTTATATTACTCATTCAAATATAACTAAAATTATTTCAAGTTTCTTAAACTTCTATAATAAATCAATCATAATCTTTGAACAAAGAATTTATTATTAAATACTGTTAATACTTTTGTTTATAAATTTTTTTATAACTATCAAGTTTTAAAATAACTTTTACTAAAATTTTATGAAATTTTATTAAAAACATATATTTTACGTACCTTAAAGCAATAAATCAGTAAGGTCAGCCCCTAGCACCCCTCTACACCAAGCTATGCCACGTTTTGTTCTATTGACTTACTGCTTTACATCATCTTTAGCCATGTAATAAGTATAAAAATAACAAAATAAGTTCTTCTCTGCTAACATAACATGTATTTTATTAAAATCTTTCTAAGTTCTTATTTAAAAATAACAATTATTCACTTACATTTATATTATTCGCTCGATGTTAACTAAAAATATTTCAAAGTTTTTTAAATAATTCGGATTTTCTTTATTATTATTATTATTATCTATGTACATTGACAAGCCATCACGAGAAAACACAACAACCCGCACTCCTTACAGATACGAAACTGACCTCTCTCTGTAAAATTTACGATAATCCTTTTTGTAGCCCGGGGGATTTAGACCTAATTCCAGGTCAAAATATATTTCAAACTGACCTTTTTCTGTAAAATGTGGTGCAATAACTATGTTAGGCCTAAATTTAGGCCTAAATTTAGGATAAGCCTTTTTGTATCCCAGGCTGATTTAAGCCTAATACCAGGTCAAAAGGTAATTCCAGTATAGACAAGAATCGAGAATCAATGTTATTATTATTATTTTATAAATATATTTCAAACTGAAACATGCTGGATCGGTAAGATCCTTTAAGCAGGTAAGAAGGAAATGTTTACCTTTCTTGTGAGTGGACGGAGTAATCCTTATCTCTATATGACCTCGTATGTGATTGGTCGAGAACTATTTTATCGCTTTTTGGTTTTACGTATGTAAAAACATGTTTTTTCATATCCTGAACCTGGGTTCGTTTATTTAAACTCTTAACATACATGTAAATATTTATTTAAGAAAGTAAAAATAAGGGTAATAAAAGCTTTACTATACAATTAAAAAATTTAATAATAATTATATTACAATAATTATATATATATATATATATATATATATATATATATATATATATATATATATATATATATATATATATATATATATAATATGTAATATAATTATTATTATTATTATTATATTATTTTTATATTATATATTTATATATATATATTATATTATATAAAAATTAAATATATACAAGAGTGTTAAATATATTTACAATGATTTTATATATATATATATATATATATTATATATATATATATAATATTATATATATTATTATATATATATATATATATATAATAATATATTATTATATATATATATATATATTATATATATATATATATATATAGTGTCTAGCGGGCGCTATATTATTTTTGTTAAACGAAATATTTGGAAAATTGCTTCTCAACTAAAATAAATATTTTTTTGGAATCATTTTTTTTTATTTTCTCGTTTCATGAAAATAACCACGATTATTTTATATTAAATTCTTCTAAATAATAAACCAATATGCCAATCATTTATATCATTATCGATGATATAGTTTCGTGTCTCATTAATACATTCAGTTAACACATACGTAAAAAGTTCCGCTCGATATCATGGTAATAATTACATTCGGGGTACCTGCATAAATACTTTCTTGCCATTGTTTTCTAAGTAGATAAATGAATTTCTGTACGTCTATAGAACTTAGGAAGCGATCGATGATGTGCGTAGGATCATCAATCATGGTTTTCTTAAATGCGTAGTATTCTTGGTATAACATGTAATGAATTACGGTTACGTAATTAGATAACATACATGTCTTCTTCATATCTGCATTAACATTCGCTTACGTACCTCTAACATATATTTCAGCTGCGCTAGGCCTGAAATGTAGAATCCAAAGGATGTAGGTTCAAATATTGTTGTTTCATTATTTCTCTTCCATAATCTGACTTCCAAACTGATTATATTCTGATGTTTATAAAATGCTAGAGTAAGTTGCTTATCGCTGGTTTCTTCACACAGGTTAATAACTGTTTCGGTCCAGTTTAAAGCTGAGCTTGGTTTAAAGTATTCTGTAAGGCCACTCTTTCAGCGTAATGTTACATATCAAGTAATTCAATTGGTCTCATGAAAATCGCTTTGTATTAATAACGGGTGATTGGGTACACCTTAAAAATTCAAATCCCATCTGGGTTTCCTTTTAAATATAAGAATGAAACCCTACTTCCTGGGATCTTGATTTCCCACTGGACAATGTCCTGTATTGAGGTATACTTGTTAAGGTGATTCATGATATACACTTAGTGAAAATAGAGCACTTTTATTACAAATCAGAGAACTTGTGCACCGCTTAACAGCCAAAACGAATATGATTTTAAAATGAGTTTGGGTCTAAAACATCCACCTGCTCAAATATAATTTTCAGCCAATCAGAGGTAAGGTTCAGGATATGAAAAAACATGTTTTTACATACGTAAAACCAAAAAGCGATAAAATAGTTCTCGACCAATCACATACGAGGTCATAAAGGGTAAGGATTACTCGTCACTCACAGAAAGGTAAACATTTCCTTCTTACCTGCCTTAAAGGATCTTACCGATCCAGCATGTTTCAGTTTTGAAATATATTTATTAAATATAAAATAACATTGGTTCTCGATTCTTGTCTATACTTGAATTACCTTTGACCTGGTATTAGGCTTAAATCAGCCTGGGATACAAAAAGGCTTATCCTAACATTTAAGCCGTAAATTTAGGCCTACATGTTATTGCACCAACAATTTTTAAAACAAGAAAAGGTCCAGTTTGAATATATTTTGACCCTGGAATTAGGCTAAATCCCCGGGCTAAATACAAAAAGGATTATCCGTAAATTTTTCAGAGAAAGGTCAGTTTTCCGTTCTGTAAGGAGTGCGGGTTGTTGGGTTTTCTCGTGATGGCTTGGTCAATGTACATAGATAATAATAATAATAATAAGAAAATCCGAATTATTTAAAAACTTGAAATATTTTTAGTTACCATCGAGCGAATAATATAAATGTAAGTGAATAATTGTTATTTTTAAATAAGAACTTAGAAAGATTTTAATAAAATACATGTTGTTATGTTAGCAGAGAAGAACTTATTTTGTTATTTTTATACTTATTACATGGCTAAAGATGATGTAAACCAGTAAGTCAATAGAACAAAACGTGGCATAGCTTGGTGTAGAGGGGTGCTAGGGGCTGACCTTACTGATTTATTGCTTTAAAATCGGTACGTAAATATATTATGTTTTTAATACATTACATAAAATTTTAAGTTAGAGTTATTTTGAACTTGATAGTTTATAAAATTTATACAACAAAAGTATTAAAGATGAATAATAATTCCTTTTGTTCAAAAGATAATGATTGATTTTTAGTAGAAGTTTTAAAAGAAAACTTTGAAAATTTTTAGTTATATGTTGAATGAGTAAATATAAATGTTCGTGTTTAATTAAAACATAAAATGTTTTAATAAATTATACGTTATATGTGTAAGTAAATCTGCGTGTGTAAGTAAATCTGTGTGTGAGTGTAAGTAAATCTGCGTGTGAGTGTGTGTGTGTGTGTGTGTGTGTGTGTGTGTGTGTGTGTGTGTGTATAACGTGCTAAATTAAGTGTCTATGGCTAAATGTAAGTGTCTATGTGAAAATGTAAAAGTGTCATAGTGAATGTGTGGTGGTGTGTGTGTGTGTGTGTTTGTATGTGTATTAAGTGGTAAATGTAGTGTCTATGGGCTAAATGTAAGTGACACATAGTGAATGTGTGTATAAGTGTCTCATAGGTGGATGTGTGTTCTAGAATAATAAAGCAATAGGCATGAGTAATAACACTAAGTAAATAATATGAATAAAAATAAAATAATAAAATAATAAAATAATAAATAAAAATAAAAAATAATAAAAATAATAATAAAAATAAATAAAAATAATAATAAAATAAATAAAAAGTATTAAAACAATAATAAAACATAAAAATAAAAATATAAAATAATAAAATAATAAAAATAAAATATAAAAAATAATAAAATAATAAAATAATAAAATAAATAAATAAATAAAAAAGTATTAAAACAAATAACATAATGCTTAATAAATATATGAGTTAAAGCAGTAAAGCAAAAAGTTAAAACAGTAAAGCAGAAAAGTTTAAGCAGTAAAGCAGAAAGTTAAGCAGTAAAGCAGAAAGTTAAAGCAGTAAAGCAGTAAAACAAAAGCGTAGCTAAAATGCCTTAGGTAACACCTCTAATTGAATTTATCTGGGATTTACTGTCTTTAAGGTATGTAATGTTAATAAATATATGATTAAAAGCAGTAAAACATGTGAGTTAAAGCTAGTATAGCAGAAAGTTTAAAGCAGTAAAGCAGAACGTTAAAGCAGTAAAGCAGAAAGTTAAGCAGTAAAGCAGAAAGTTAAAGCAGTAGCAGTAAAAAACACAAAAGCGTACTAATTTCATGATTAGACAGGAGGGTAGGTTGGGTGGCATGATTTACTGATTTACTGCTTTAAGGTAATGTAATGTTGAATAAATATATGAGTTAAGCAGTAAAACATATGAGTTAAAGCATTAAAGCAGTAAAACGTTAAAGCAGAAAAGCAGTAAAACAAAAGCATTACTAAGCCCTATGTTGCTAGGTCACACACTCTATTGATTTACTGATTTACTGCTTTAAAGGTAAATGTAATGTTTAATACAATATGTTGAGTTAAAAGCAGTAAAAATATGATTTAAAGCAGGTAAAACATGAGTTAAAGCAGTAAACAGTAATAACAAAAGCAATACCTAATACCGCCCTGGTGTTAGAATCAACACCTCTAATTGATTTACTGATTTACTGCTCTTAAGGTATGTAAGTATATGTTTTTAATTAAATTTCGTACAATTGTAGTAAAAAAAATGATTTTATATCAGACACTCTGGATTTTTTTTCTTCTTACTATACAAATTTTAAAAATTTAATATAAATTAAAAAGTATTAAGTAAAAGTATTAAGTAAAAAATAATGTTAATAATAATATGTGTTAAATAATAGGTCTGTAATGAGTTACAGTTTTAGGTTCGCGCAAATAATGTTTTTTAATTAAAAATGTTTAAGTAAGAAATAAAAATGAATGACTCATAATATATTTGAAAAGAAATTCTTTGAAAAGTTTAAGTATGAAAAAATGATGACTTATAGTAATATATATATTTTTCATTAGGGCGGGAATATGCGCCTGCGGGGGCACGCGGCGGGCGGGTACGCGGAAAAATTGCGCCTGCGGGCGCTCGCGGGGCGGGTACGCGGAAATTTGTGCGCCTGCGGGCGCTCGCAGCGGGGCGGAACGCCGGCGGGTCGCACCCTGCGGGTGCGGGTTCGTGGATCTTCTGCGGGGAGGGCGCATGCGGCGCCCCTGGTGGTTAGCTTATGAACTAGGGAAGGCTTAATATTAACTCTGTTCTTTAATGTGGCGTAGAGATGAAGCCCATCAAAGGTGATTTTCGTCAAAGATGAATCATCAATATAGACGGTATCAAAGATGACTTCATCAAAGATGAGTAAATCAAAGATTGAACCCTTCAAAGTTTGGGCTCAAATGCTGAGGCAATTAATGCTGAGGCATCAAAAGTTGAGACATCAAGTTGAGGCATGCAGCATCAAGTTGAGGCAGGTTAATGCTGAGGCATCAAAAGTTGAAGCAACAAAGTTGAAGGGCATCAAAGTTGAGGCATCAAATTTGGAGGGTGTGAGTGTAAGTGTAAGTGTATCTGTGTGCGTGGGTGTGCGTGTAATGTATATGTGTAAATGTAAGTGTCTATTGGTAAATGTAAAGTGTCTATGGCAAGTGTAAGTGCTTATAAGTGGCATAAGTGTTTATAAGTGTCATAGTGAATGTGGTGTATAAGTGTCATAGTGATATTTATATATAAATATATATATATAATATATATATATATATATATATATATATATATATATTATATATATATGTATATATAATATATATAAATATATATTATTATATATATATATATATATATATATATTATAATATATATATATATATATATATTATATAAGGTTATATTATATTATTATATATATATATATATAGGCTTATATAGAATGGTAGAAAATACTAACTAATAGTAGGAAGCATCCTAGCATCTTGTAATATACACCAATCGATTCCTCATACCTTATAACATGGGGGTAGACCCCCATATTAGGGCTATTCGGGGCTCAGGGGAGGCTAGAAAAGGCATGAAAAAAGTGGCACTTCAGTTGGCACTATGTGGCACTCACTTGGCACTCAGTGGGGCCACTCACTTGGCACTCATTGGCACTCACTTGGCACTCATTGGCACTCATTGGCACTCACTTGGCACTCACCTGGCACTCACCTGGCACTCATCTAATACTCAAAGAACACTAATAGAATCCCTAGGTACTTCTTACGGTGGTTGGGAACCATCAAAGCCATCAAGTTTATGGCGTGGGTCAAAATTGGACCATGGTATAATGGCAAGGTCAAGGCCTGAAATATCAATGGTCAAACAAAGGTTAAGACATCAAAACAGGGCTAGAGTCCCTAAAGGAAGGACAAAAAATTACCGTGGGTCAAAATTTGACCCAAGGGGGGGGGGGGGGGGGGGGGGGGGGGGGGGGGGGTGGTATAAACTGGCAAGGTTAAGGCCGAATATCATGGTCAAACAAGGTAAAGACATCAAAAATAGGGCTAAGCCCCTAAAGGAAGATCAAAAATTACCGTGGGCAAAAATGGCCCACGGTCGAAAAAATTAGGGGGCGTAAAATAGGGGGGGTAATACGTACAACGGTTGCTGACGCAACCGTTTGGCGCAACCCTTCTTCGAAGGGTTGCCAAAAATTAGGGTTGCCGAAAAAATTAAGGTTGCCAAAAAATTAGGGTTGCCAAAAAATTAGGGTTCTCAAAAAATTAGGGTTCTCAAAAAATTAGGGTTCTCAAAAAATTAGGGTTGCCAAGGAATAAATTAGGGTTCTCAAAAAATTAGGGTTCTCAAAATTAGGGGGTTCTAAAAAATTAGGGTTCTCAAGGTGTAGGCTAGGTGAAGGCTGGGTGTGTAAGGTCGAAAAAAAATTTGGGTTCTCAAAAAAAATTGGGTTCTCAAAAATTTGGGTTTCAAAAAATAGGGTTCTCAAAAAAAATTAGGGTTCTCAAAAAATTAGGGTTCTCAAAAAAAAATAGGGTTCTCAAAAAATTTGGGTTCTCAAAAAAATTTGGGTTCTCAAAAAATTTGGGTTCTCAAAAAAATTTGGGTGGGACACGTACAACGGTTGCTTACGCAACCGTTTGGCGCAACCCTTCTTCGAAGGGTTGCAAAAAATTAGGGTTCTCAAAAAAATTTGGGTTCTCAAAAAAAATTGGGGTTCTCAAAAAATTTGGGTTCTCAAAAAAATATTTGGGTTCTAAAAATTTGGGTTGCCAAAGGTCAAAGCCCAAAAAAATTGGGCTTAAAAAGGTCGCGGTCAAAAAAAGGTCAAAAAGGTCGCGGTCACTTTACACGTCCAATATGCCTGCCCTACTACTCACAGACTCAAGCCAATCCCCATTCATATCGTAGTTAAAACTTTTATTTGAGTAACCTAGGTGAATAACCTTACACTTTTTACTATTAAAATTCATTTGCCACTTATTGCCCAACAAGAAAGTTTATCAAGAGGAGGGGTCATTTTTGGAATCCTTTTATGCATCCTTTCACACTATTCCTAACGAGTGGCCACTTTTAGTATCATCTTCAAAACATTAGAACTTTGCATTTAACTCCCTGGTCTATATCATTTATATATATGAAGAACAATAGTGGCCCCAGCACTGAACCCTGTGGGACACCACTCTTCACTATTTCCCATGATGATTTATTGCCATTTAGTTGTACACACTGTTTTCTATTTCGCAACCACTCTTTAATCCAACCATGTACCACTCCACCTATACCACATTGCAATAACTTTTTCATCAGCCTTATGTGGGGAACCTTTATCAAAAAGCTTTACTAAAGTCTCAAAATAATACAAATATCAACTGGAATCTCCTCGGTCATGCAGTCAGTAATTGTATTCCATAATTCTAAAGGTTTGTCTTGACATGACCTCCCTTTCTGGAAACCGTGCTGGGAAGTCGTGACTAATACCTTTTTTATCTTCTAAATATTTCTCTATATGACCTTTCATAACTTTTCCAAAGCCTTTACAACCAGAGATGCTAAACTAACTGGCCTATAATTTCCCAAATCTTCCTTACTACCTTTCTTTTAAATAGGCACAACATATGCTGTTTTCCAGTCATCTGGTACCTCACCAAATGTTATAGATCGCTTAAAAATCAAATACAGTGCCTTTGCAATGCTGATACTACCCTCTTTCAGAATTCTACCATATATTCCATCAGGCCCTGCAGCTTTACCTGGATCAATATGGTCTAAATAAACGTTTAATACTTTTACGTCAAATGAAAATTATGTAAGTCTATTTATTAACATGCATACCAGAACAATTAGTCTCCAAACTATTATTCAATCTTTCCTCAGTAAACACTGAAGCAAAATAAGCATTGAAAATGTTGACCAAACCTCCTTATCTGAACTCACTAATTTTCATCAATTTTAATTGGACAAATTGTCCTATTCTTATTTTAAATTTATAAAAAAAGCTAAAAAAAAAAAACTTCTTCGGGTTCCTTAATTACTAATTCCTTTGCTAAAATTAATTTCCTGCCTCTCTCTTTGCCTCCTTATTTGACTTGGTTAAGTTCGTTTCTATTTTTTCTATAATTTTTTCTAAATCAATCTTCCTATTACTACCCTTGAATATTTAAAACATCTACGCTTTTCATTAATTTTATCTCTTATCTCCTATTCCACCAAACGGTTTTTCTCTTCGCCACCCTAATGGGTTTATCTTTAAAACATACTTGGACTGAATATTCATTAAAATTCGCTTAAAATGTTCCACATGATAAAACAGTTTGGTTTTAAACTCTTTACCCGTCATTTATACTAAGCATGTCTCAAAATTTGGTAAAATTACCATCTCAGAAATCTAAGATCCTTTCCTTATTAACTTGTAATTTGGGCCTAGATATCACATTCATTATTAAATCTAATTATATTATGGTCACTAAGTCCCTAAATTCTCCTCAACTCTAAACCTCACTCCACCATACTTTTCATCGTTGGTTAATATTAAGTCTAATAGTGCATCGTGTCTTGTGGGTTCATGGACCATCTGGCACAAAAAGTTATCTAGTATACAATTTTAATACTGAACTACTATGGTCCGTATTAGACAGGGAATCCCATTTAATGCCAGGAAAATTAAAATCACCCATTATGACTATACCTTTTTCTTTACTGTGGCATGCTGTCTCAATTTCTTTTACAATTTCTGAGTCTAATTCTTGACTCTGGCCAGGAGGTCTATAAAATGCCCTTATTCTATATGATTTATTAAACATAAGGATATCTACCCATACTGATTCAATATCATGATTAGTTTTAAAGTCAGTCATTAATACAGATTGAATATTGCTTTTAATATAAAGCGCCACACCCCCACCCTTCTTTCCTCTACGCTGGTATAAATAAAGTGAATATCCGTCTATTTCATATTCCTGAACGGAGTCTCCATATAATTCTTCATTAACCAATGCCTCAGTTATGCAAATAATGTCTAGATTCTCATTTATGGTATAACTAATCAGCTCATCTTTTTTATTTCTGAGGCTATGAGCATTTGTGTAAAAGCATTTTATATTCGAAATGCTGTTATTTTTATTGCTATCATCCTTATTTGAGCCTGTAACACTAGTTTTATTTATATCACCACTATAACCGTTACCATTGCTATTATTCGTATCCAGATTT
>JABUQX010028142.1:32500-33846 GCA_015478945.1 Trachelipus rathkii
TAAAATGCTCTAGGGCTAAGAGTTTCGGGCCAGAAGAAGATGTTGGACCAACTGACAGGGCGAAAGCCCTTCCTGGGAGTTATATATATATAATATATATTAATATATATATATTATATATATATTATAATATATATATATATTTATATATAATATAATATATATATAATATATATATATATATATTATATATAATATATATATATATATATATTATACCTGTGTTACGCAGATTGCCAGAATTAATGGACCAACTCTTTTGCAACCCCACCAATCTCTTTTTCCAGCCTCAACCAATTTGAAAAAAAGGTTATTTATAGAATAATACTTGAAAATTAATAATTCTCAAATTATGTTTAAAAAAACTAAAGCTTCTGAGCTCTTTAAAGGGAGAGTTTGCTTCTCTTTCTTCGTAAATGATAGATCGGCATCGCTGAAAAAACTCCCCAGCTACACTATTGAAGGACATGCCTAAGTATTTCCTGCGAGTTCTGCAAGGATGTGAAAAACTTTTTAACAATTTATCTACGCCATCAAACCATGACTTTATTCCGATTCCAAGAGTTTTCCGCTTTTGTTATAATCTTCGATCAATGACAAAGTGTCTTTTGACACCTCTGAACAAAACTCTTCATCGCTGCTAGAAGAAGCCAAAAGAACGTTCATGGATTCTATCTGTTTCGCTAACAGATAGTAAATGTGTGTCTGTTTTTCTGCAATCTTTTCCTTTTTATTGGCTGGTGAAATTTCTTCCTTTAGCAAGCATTTCATCACATAGGAATACTAAATAAATTTAACCCTTTGGAACACGTGGTTCAAGAAATTTGGTTTTTGTACCTAGGATCCAGAAAAGTTACTATTTCAGATGCGAAATCGTTTTGCAGATTTTGAAATCTATTATCTATCTCCAGCATTAGTGTTTCTGTCACCTTTGAAAGTCCTTACTTTAATAGCAGCATTTAGCAAAGCTTTCATCGTTGCAACTAGAGGAATCTCGTCTGGCAAATAAGAATTTTCTGAGATAAATAGTCTTAGTTACCTCTTTAAACGGTTTAAGAAGAGTCATATAATTACCTAAATCGTATTATCATCACCGTGTCAAGCCTTTCCAACCTTTTGTGTTTGTTTCGAGCATAAGGGGAGACAGCTTCATTATTTCTCCCCACCTCTCAAGCATTCGTACCAAACTGCTATTCCAACGAGTCTGAACATCTTGCGTTAAAGAAAGTTGAGGAACATTTAGTCTCATAAATTCTCATAAATGAATACTATCCGCTCTCCGCAAAAAAATAAATGCGGACGCGGTAAGAGAAAAATTATGTGGATGCGGATATCCGCTACACCTC
>JABUQX010028143.1:0-57500 GCA_015478945.1 Trachelipus rathkii
AAACTCTCTCTCTCTCTCATATTATATATATATATAAATTTTATTAATTATTATTATTATAATTTTATTATTAATAATTATATTTAGAAGCCGCGGACTTGCGTTTATAGACTTGAAAATTAAATTATGTATTCTCTCAATTCGTACCTGCTGGACGGGTGGTTAAAAGGTCAGAGATTTGCCTCGGTGTGAGAGGTCGAGTTTCTATTTGATTTATCCGATGGGGAACTCGAAACAATATAAAGGCGATGAAGGCTTGAGGTGGTAAGGGAAGTTTAAAGCACAGTGGAAGGGATGGTGAAGAATTCGTGAGTAGCGACCACGTGGTTGCGGGTGTGTGTGTGTGTGCGCGGTGTGTGATGTGTGTAGGATATATTATAAGTATTATAAAATGCGGCGGGCGGGACATTCAAGCGGTGATTGGGACATAAGGCTTCGCGGATGTGAACTCAACCGGTCCGGCTGCGGGAAACGCGGTCGGGCTGGCGGGTCGCACCTGCGGGTGCCAGGATCAAGGTTAAAGACATCAAAGAAAGGGCTATAAGCCCCATAAGACACATCAAAAATCACGTGGCCATCAACATAATTGACCATGGCAAGAAAAAAATATAGGGGGGGTACGTACAAACGGTTGCTAAACGCAACCGTTTAGCGCGCCTTTTCTTCGAAAGGGCGCTAAAAATTAGTCGGTTGCAAAAAATACGGTGGCGCAAAAATGACCCATGGAAGATCAAAGGGGTGGGGGACATATACAACGGTTGCTAACGCAACCGTTTAGCGCGCCCTTTCTTCGAAAGGGCGCTAAAAATTAGGGTAGCCAAAAAATTAGGGTTGCCAAAAAATACCGTGGGCCAAAAATGACCCATGGAAGATCAAAGGGGTGGCCGAAAAAAGGTCAAGGCCAAAAAAAGGCAAGGGCAGGTAAAAATTTGGGCTCAAGGTCAGTCAAGGTCAAGGCCAAAAAAGGTCAAGGTCAGTCAAGGGACAGGTAGGTGGTCAAGGTCAAAAGAGTCCGAAACCTTAGCCCTACTACTGAGGAGCTTGTTCTCGCGCCATTCAGGAGAGAGACACTGCGTATCGGGCATGGAAAACTCTCGATTCTCCTATTACTCTTACTAATTTTCATTCTGCTTGGAATCGTTGCACAGGGATACTATTAGACAGGCTAAGCGCACTTTCATCTAAAAGAAAGTGCGACAACCTGCTGGTTCTCCTACTGATAAAAATTTCTGGCCTCTTGCCAAAAACATCCCTAACAACTTTTGTAAATCTTCCTTACCTCCCCTAATTCACTCTGACGGTTCTGTTGGCTAACTCTCCTTCTGAAAGGCCAATCTCTTCGGCCTCCTTTTTCATCTAATTCTACCCTGGACGATTCTGGCATTCCTCCTCCTACTTCTTCTTCTCTCAGGTATCCCATGTCTTTACGCTGTGATTACACATGCTCGCTGTGCATGGGATCCTGGATCTATGAACGCCAGGAAGCTAGTTTGCCCCGGATGGGATTCTCCCGTGTTTTGAGGGAGTGTTGCTCTTCTCTAAGTTGGTCGTTGCGCGCCTCATCTGGCGGGTTCAACTCTACTCTCTCATGCTTAATACTATACTTTTCCTCATTGTGTTGGAACGCGCATTATGTCAACCGATCCCCGAAAAAGGTAGCCGCTCTGACCCCACACTATCGCTCCTATAGCTCTCACTCTGTAGTCCTATCTAAGAATATTTGAAACTCTTTAAACTCTCTATTCCTGGATCGATCCTGGAGTCTCATTCCCTTCTTTCAGATCACAGTAATGGCTTTCGTCGTTTGAGGTCAACTGGTAACATACTTTCCTATCTAACTGCTTTATGGTCTTTTCTGCCTTAGGGACCATGGGGAGTCTTGCGTGGTGGCGCTTGACATATCCAAAGCTTTTGACTCGGGTTTGGCACGCGTCACTGCTCTCCAGCTCCCCTCCCTTTGGTTTTCCTCCTCCTCTTTGCTTACTCTGCTCTAGTTTTCTCTCCGTCGGCTCGTATATCACCCTCGTTGATGGAGCGTGCCTCTTCATCCTTCCTGTTAACCTGCTCGGTGTTCCGCAATGGTTCTTGCTTCTATCTTCCAACTTTATTTCCTATCTTTTCATTCAACGATCCTCCTCAGTTGTACTTCTCAACTCTGTTCACTCTTATGCTGATGACTCAACCCTCCATTCTTACACTATTTCAAAGCTGCTCCCTCTTTTGCTTCTATGAGTTGCCCATCTCGTTTCAGCCTTTCCGATTCTATCGCTTGTCGATTGGATGGGATTTCCCGTGGGGTCGACCAGCAACCTTAGTAAATTCACGTCTGTTAAGAACTCAACTTCTCTAATTCCAACTCAAAACAACTCCCAACTCTTCCTATTTCCTTCGACTGGCCTCTAACGTCTCTCCTGTGGATAATAAACATAAACATTCTTGGTCTTAACATAAACAACAAATTTATCTTGGAAACCTCATATCTCATCGGTTGCTAAGATGGCCTCAAAGAAGCTGGGAGTTCTGTTCAGGTTGCGGGAATTTTTTTCCTCTGCACAGCTACTCCAGTTATATAAGGGCCTTATTCGCCCTTGTATGGAGTACTGTTCTCACATTTGGGGGGGCTCCGGCTCCGCCCTTCTATTGGATAGGGTTGAGTCTAAAGCTAAGAGACTAATAAACTGTCCCCTTTCAAACTCTCTCTGAACCCTCTATCTCTGCGACGTCGAGGTTGGCGCACTATCTCTTTTTCTATAGGTACTACAGCGTTAGATGCTCTGGGGAGTTTTCGGCTCGCATCCACCTCCATTGCGTCACCCTCGCAATACAAGGGTGCCATGCTCTCGCATGAATTTTTGCGTGAGTATTGAGGAACCCAGGACTTTCGTTGTGGTGCTCTTCTTTCCAGCTACTTCATCTCGTCCTGTGAACTCCTTGCTCTTCTGTTTTTCGCAACTATATTTAATCTTTCCTCTCTTTAAAGCCCACTTTGCGCTCACCTGCAGAGATTTGTCTTAGGCTGGGGATTGGGTGGGTTTTTTCTTTCTTGTTTTATTTTCCGCCTCCTCCTTGAAAAGGGCTCGGCCCGTGAGTGGTGGTTAACTGTAAAAAAAAAAAATCTGATGTACTGTTTCTTTTTTATTATTAAATTTTCCAACCTTTGCAACATTTTCTTTAATTTCCATTTAGTCGAGCACCACCACCTCTCTTCTCCCAGAAATCATCTCTTGTTCATAACCAAAAATAACCAAAAGACAGTGCTTATATTATATATATATTATATAATATATATATATATATATATATATATATATATTATATATATATAAATCATATATATATATATAATTAATATATATATATATATATATAGATATATATATAAAAGCTTTGCCCCACCCTGGAAAATTCGGCGGACACGCCCTATATATATATATATATATATATATATATTATAAATATAATATATATATATATATATATATATATATATATATATATATGTACGCAATGATGTGACAAATTACATCATTGCTCATATGTACGCAATGATGTGACAAATTACATCATTGCTCATATGTAATATATATATATATAATATATATATATATATTATATATATATATAATATATATATAATATATAATATATATTATATATAATATTATATATATATTAATATAATATATATAGTATTATACAAAGTGGGCACCGTTTATATGAGAAGTTAATCGTCGTTAATTCTTAAATTCGTTACCAAAAAAATTAACGCGTTAATGCATTAAAGCGGTTTTATCCGGTAAAGAATGTAAAGGCGTAAAGTTAACGTAATCGTCTTCATTTTTTTTTTTTTTTTTAAAGTTTCACACCACCCACGGCAGAGCCCTATTCAAGGAGAGGTGTTGCAACGCCAAATATTCATGCCCGCTACGCAAATTACGGCAGATAACTAGACTCAGGCTTTAAAGTGAGGGAGATTAAATTCAGCAGGAGAAACAGAAGATGGAAGAGAGCTCCACAGAACAGTGGTGGAAAAGGAAAAAAAGGAAACACCGCAGCGAACTAGCCTGAGTTACCAATATCTACACAAAAACTCTGTGGGGGCTGCAAGATACAGCACCCTTTGTGCTACTAGGGCATCGTAAAGGTGGTGGAAGCGAGTGGTATGTTCCCTCGAACACCTGCCGCGGCGATACCTATAGAAAAGAGGAGTAAAGCACCAACATCCGCGCCGCAAAGATAGAGTTCAAGTGAAAACTGGAAAGTACATAACAAGTTTAGAAGCCTTTTTGGCTTTGAGCCGACCTCTGTTCCAAAGCCGGTGAAACCAGAGCCCCCATTGAGAACAGTACTCTATACAAGGCCGGATGAGAACCTTGTATAGCTGGAGTAACTGAGAAGAGCAAAAAAGTTCTCGCATCCTATAACAGAATCTCACAGTTTGTCTTTGAGGCCCGCCCCAGCAACCTTTGTGATGTGAGGTTTCACCAAGACAATTTTTTTTTGTTAATCCAAGGATGTTTATATTGTAACAGGAAGAGACGAAAGACCCGTCAACAGAGATAGAAAGTTTAGAAGGGTATTTAGAGAGGAGATTTTAGAAGTTAGGTTTTAAAGAATGAATTTCACAAGGTTGAGACGACCCCCACCCGCAAATTCTATCGTAGCAGTGAGACGAATCGGAAAGATTAAGACCGAGAGGGCAATCTAGAAGTAAAAAGATAGACAGAATTGAATGCAGTTGGAAGAATGAAGGAGTCGAGCCATCGGCATGTGGGAGTGGATAGAGTTAGATGTTGGCAGGTGAGGAGATCATTAATGAAAAGTAGGAATAAAGTAGGGAGAATTGAACGAAATCCCTGAGGAACTCCACTTTGACAGAAAAAATACGAAGTCGCCTCCGTTCAACCATAGCCGCGATGTTTAGCGTAACTTGAAGAAACGCTAGACATATAGTAAGCCAAAGAGAGGAGTAAAGGAGGGAACTCTGGCGAGCAATGATGCGTGCCATACCCGGTCACATGCCTTGGATATGTCAAGCGCCACTACGCAAGTCTGTCAGTAGTTCCTAAAGAGGAAAAAACCATAAATCGGTTAAATGGGAAAGTAATCGCCAGCAGACTTTGAACACCCAAACAGCCGTCTCGCGAATCGAAAGAAGAGATGAAAGATTCCAGCTGGTCTAGAAGTGAAGAGTTGAGGAAGGGTTTCGAAAGATCTTAGATCGAATGACAATGTGAGAGCTATTGGGGCAATAGTTCGAAGGATCAGAGCGCTTCCTTTTTTCGGAATAGTTGGACATGTGCGTGCTTCCAGCACTGAAGGAAGAGTTGCTCGTATTTAAGCCAGAGAATATAGTTGATACGAGGGGTGGTGTCAGCTACGTAAGCTCATTTCCTCAAAACTGGGTTTTTTCCAACACCTGTGTACAAAAACAGTATACTAAATCTGGAATAATAACCGAGTTAAATATAAACACATTTTGAGCCATTGACAGGAGGTTTAAGAAATTTTGAAGAAAAAAAAAGTTTACTCTTATTCGCAACATCGAATCGTAATACAATTTAAAATCCTGATAAGAAAATATTTCATAAACTGCGTAAATGTAATTAACGGTTAACGGATGTAGGGAAAAATTTTAACTCGCGTTAATAGTCCGTCTACTTCTTTTCGACATTAACGAAAGGTTAAAAGTTAACGAAGAAATTAACGAGTTAATTAACGCGTTAATTGCCCACCTTTGGTATATACTATTATATATAATATATATTATATATATATATATATATATAGTATATATATATATATATATGATCATAATTATTTATATTATAATATATATATATATATAATATATATATATCATATATATTATATATAATAGCAGCAGAAAGACGCAGAATCCAATCTAGAGTGTCCCCATTCAACCCATAAAAATTAAGAAGATTAAGAATTAATCTTTAATATTAATTAATTTAATTAATGAATAGTAATTATAATTATAATTATCCCATGGGCCTACCTAGACTGTTCCAGTCAACCAACATTAATTAATAATTAAAAATAAATAATTAAGAAGCCACATTGGCCCTCTAGAATGTCCCAGTCAATCCATTATATTAATTAAATAAGAAAATAATTTAAGCCGCATGGGCCTACTAGACTGTCCCAGTCAACCATTAACATAAATAATTAATAATTAAAGAGGCTGCATTGACCCTCTAGAATGTCCAGTCAACTCATAATAAATAAGAGTAATACTTAAGAAGCCGCATGGTCCTTTTTAGAACTGTCCCAGTCCAACACAGTAAAATTAATTAATTAGAAGCGCGCATGGCACCTCTAGAATGTCCCAGGTCAACCCATAATAAATAAGAATACATACTTAAGAAACAGGCATGGCCCTATTATGCTGTCCCTCCAACCAATAATACTTAAAAATAATAATTAAGAAGCCACATTGATCATGTCTGGAATGTCCCAGTCAAGCTATAATAAATACATTATAGTATTTATTTATAAGAATATTAAGAAGCCGCATGGTCCTTTTTAATTAAAAATTCATATATTGAGAAGGCCGCATTGGACCGTTCTAGAATGTCCCAGTCAACCCATAAATTAAAGAATTAAAATTAATCTTTTAATTAATATTAATGTAATTAATGAATGGTATTTATAATTAAGAAACTACATGGACCTACACAGTCCCAGTCAACCAACAAAAATTAACTAAATAAGAATAATAATTCAGAACGCCACATGGGCCTACTCTAGACGTCCAGTCATCCCTAACAATTAAATAATTAAGAATAAATTATTCTTAATATTTAATTATTATGGAATTGACTGGGACAGTCTAGATTAGGCCCATGCGCTTCTGAATTATTATTCTTTTTAATTAATTATTATGGATGTGACAGGGAATCTATGAGAGGGGTCGATGCGACTTTCTAATCTATTATTTCTTAATTTATTAATCTATTGTTGGTTGACTGGGACGGTCTAGGTAGGCTCAGCTCATAATATATAAGAATAATTCTTAAGAAGCCGCATGGCCCTTTTTAGATTGTCCAGTCAACAATATAAAATTCAATATAAGAAGACGCATTGGCCTCTCTAGAATGTCTCAGTCAACCCAATAAACAAGGTAATAAGAATAAGTACTTAAGAAGCCGCATGGGCCTATCTAGATCAACTTCACTGCCTATTCTTATCCTCAAGCAAAAAAGATCTCACTCAAATCGTTGCCTTTACGTTGCGCCGCTCTCTCAGCATATCTATGTCTTTTCTAATAAGGGTGCTAAAATTGTAGACAATATTCAAATACTGGCCTAACATATCTATTATACGACATTATACAAAACCAATATATTTAATTAGTCTGCATCTGGCATTAATTTTCAATTTTTAACCCTAGGCCCTAGCTCTGGGTTCAAAATCTTACAATGGAAACAGTGAAACACAACACTAAAGAATGTTACAGACTTACGGGTTACAATGCCAATAGTTTGTTGAAAATTGAAAAAATATATGTTAAAAACATCATAATATATATAGTTTTATTTTAATTTTTTTATTTATATTGAAGTTAAATCACTTAAATATAAAAAAAATATATATATAAAAAAAATCTTTAAAAAAATCAATAAAATCAAAAAAATCATGATTTATTAATAAAAAAATCAATTGATTTTTTCATTTGATTTTTTTCGTGTCATCTCTGTTTCTTTTCAACTATTTCAACTGTCAAGCTATCTCTATTCTCTTTACCTTCAACTAATTCGATTTACCTACTTACTTAGGTAAGTGCTAATGACTAAAGCCTGTAGCTGAGTTATCTTAGGGCTACAAGAACTGCCTCAAAGAGCAAACTCTTTGAAAAACAACAAATTCAAGGTAAGACTATATAGATACACAATTGTTAAAATATATATATTTTTTAGTCATAATAAAATAAGTTCTAAAAGATGAGCAGAATTTCAGCAGGAAACTACAATGACTTAAATTAGTAAATTTATAAAAAGAGTATTCTATTGGGTTCTTACCTTAAGTTTTTTTTCGAAAATGATATTCTTCTCACAGGTTCTTGTAAATTATTAGACAAATTATTAAAGCTATTATATATATACTTTCTATTTTTATATTAGTGTCGTAATTAGATGTAGGCTATAAAAGGTCATATATGCTTAAACTTATATTATCTTTTATTTAGTAGATTTTGTACTTTGCCAATATTGGGTATAATTGCCAGAATATAAAAATTATTATATATTTCTACATATGTATCTCTTCTATTTTAGTTTTATTTTAGGATATAAAAACTATTATATACTTTCACTAGCTCTCTTCTAAATTTTTACTTAAACAAAAATATTTAGTACCGTATTTGGATGTGAAGATATAAAATAAGTCCATATATGCATCAACTGTATATATTATCTTATATTATTTTAGTGAATTTTGTACTTTGCCAATATTGGTATAATGCAGATATTCCACTAGATGCAAAAAACAATGAAGTTTCACTTCCTGACTTTAAAAAGCGGTCCACTAATTTGTCGTCGCTTGTGAAAATCAAAAGATTAATAATCAAAAATGTAAAGGGTTTGGAGGTAAATTGTCTAATTTCTTAATCTCTTTTCAAATATTTTTTAACTATTCAACCTATTCTATCTCTCTTTACCTTCTACCTCAGCGCATGCATTTCAACTCCTAATAAGTCTTATGTATCAGTGCTATTTTCAAGCCACAAGGCTGGAGTTTATTCTTAGGGTTACAAAGACTGTTCCTCAAGGGCATATAATTCTTTGAAAACCAACACAATTCAAGGTAAGACCAAAGTTTACCATATAATATATGGTAAACTTTGATCATATATTATATATTATATATATATATATAATTATATAGTATATATATATATATACACATATATAATATTATTATATATTATAAATATATATATAATATATATATATATATATATATATATATATTATATATATATAAATTATAATATATATATTATATAATATATATAAATATATATATTCTTATATATATATAATATTAATATATAAATATATATATATAATATATAATATATATATATATATTATTATATAATATATATATATATATATATAATAATATATATATCGCGTGACGTCACGATCCAAATCTGAAAAAATCAAAAAAATCAATAAAATAAAAAATTGATTTTTTCCTAAAAAAATCCCCAACCCTGAAAGAGAAGCCAGATACTTCACAATTCTTTTCTATGTAAAACCCTTGAAAACATGAGCATTTCACTAAGAATTCTTTTTTTCGATAATGAGAACTTTTACTGATTTTTTTTTAGTTAATTCTGGATAATTATATCCAATAGAGACAAAATATAAATAAATTTCACTAAACATTGTGTTAACATATGTGGAAGCACATAAGACTTCTTATATCCTATTTAAATACTAAAATAAGCAAATTAGAAGAGATATATTGTGGAAGATACATAAGGTTTTTTATAATTTTTCACCTCTCAATGCCGGCTTCTAGCGTCAATTTCCCGCTGGCATTAGAAAGAATTAACACTGTACCAGAGTATTTCCACTAATATGTAATTTTATCAAATCATTTGTAATAGGTTTTTCTGTCTTTTTTTGCATGACTTCCAAATCACGACATTTCTTCCACATCTGATAAGGAAGAAAAAAGGCCTAATAAACCTTCGTATGCGAAAACACTTATAAAACAAAGCCCAAAGTACGAATTTGACGTGGCTCACAATGCGCATGCGCAAGTTGCGTGACGTGGAACTGATCTCTAGCCTGTATTTTCGGTTTTGTTTATTATGAAATTAATAAAAGATTTCTATTTTAGTTTGTAGTGGCATCTGGGGAGATTTATTTAAATAAGATTCGTAGTTTTATTTTCTACAGCTGTTAAAAATCATAGACCTCGAAAGCACGATCTATCGTAGGGCATGCTGTCTCTTGATCAATTTTGTTATATTGACTGATGTCTGGTTGTCAAAAGATATTTAATTAATTAGATAAATATGAGGTTAAATTGTACTTAAAAAATATCACGTAGATTTTAATATGATTACGAAATATCCAGTTGAGGTTATTTTCGGTATTCAGCTTTTTTTTTTTTTTTTTCTTTTGTTTTCCTATGTGCTTAAGCCTAGTCATTTAGCATATGATTTGAGTTGGACTTAGGTAGGGGTGTACCAAATTTTCAGTTCCGCCGGGAACCGAAATTAGTCGGAATCCCCCAAAAGTAATTCCAGCCAGAACAGAAATTTCTAATGAACTTTCCTATGTAACTTTCAATATAAAATCTTTTATATATATATATATATATATCATATATATATATATTATATGATATCGTATATATATATATATATATATATTATATATATTTATTATATATATGATAGGTAATACTGTAGAGCAGCGACCCACACATTTTGAGACCAAAAATTTTTCTATGTTCAAAAAAATTTCTAATTCAGAAAAGTTAAGTTAAGTTTTTTAAAGAAAATTCTTTGTGGCAAGCTTCTGGAATTTTACCAAAAGCTTGCCACTAAACAATTTTTTTTAAAAACCTAAACCTAACTTAACTTAATTTTTCTGAACTTAGAATTTTTTTGAACTTAGAAAATTTTTGGTCTCAAAAGGTGTGGGTCGCTGTCTACAGTATTACCATATATAAATAAAAAGTAATATATATAAAATAAATAAACTAATATATATATATATATATATATAATATATTATATATATATATATATATAATATATATATATATAATATATTATGGTACCGCTGGTGGTGGTCGTCCCTCTCGTGGGTTTCTCTTGCGTCGTTGTTTTCGACTCGTTTGATGGTATGACCCCTTATGCCGGGTCATGTTTTTGTGGTTTGTATAGTATATATTCTATATATATATATATATATATATATTATAGGGTTGGGGATTAAAAAAAAAACTTTTCGTTTTTTTTACAAAAAAAATACGTTTTTTTTAAAAAACCAGACCAACTTCAAATTTTGTTGTTTTTTTTTAAATTACTTATTTTTCATAAATATCAAGTCTTTTTAGGGTATTTAGCCACTTTAGGTAATAACTTGGTCTCGCCGACTCTCTAATGCACTTTTTGGAAATTTTTTTTTTTTGTAAATCACGCCCTATAGTCGGGCATAGCACAACAAAAAAATAATAATGTAATCTAATAATAAAAAGTTTTATTAAAGTTTGAATAACGCTGAGTAGGCTGACCGTGGGGTGGAAGCGGACCACCATTGGGGGGTGACTCGGACCATCTGTTTAAATTCGTCTTTTTTTTTATAATTTTCAATTTTATATTTTAATTTTTTACTTAATATTAATAATCATTTATCATATTAAAATCGTAATAAGTAATAAAAATGGTTCAATAATGATAAATAAAATACAATATTAATAAGGTGGTCCGATTCACCTCTCTCCGCTCAAAAATTGACACTTTTTTTGAACCGTCGTTTTTTTTTATTAAAATTTCTTTTTTTTAAAAATTTTCAACATTTTAGGGTAGTAACTTTTTTTATTACATTTTAAAATTAATTATACGTAATAAAAATGTCAAATAATAATACGTAAAATACGAAAAACAAATATGGTGGGTCCGAAGCCACCCTCCATAGATTTTTAACGGCGGGGTGAATCTGGATCCAAAGTTAGGCCCGTTTTTTTGCCAAATACTGCTTGGATCAAAAAATTTACTTTACCAGTTTAAAGCTAACATACTCGAGTGTATCCACTGAAAAATAATTTAAAATCCGATCCGACAATTCTTTCATTTTACATAACCGAACGTTAAAAAAAACTCACCTTTTTCAAAAAGTGAAGTTCTATTGAAGGAAATTTTGTACCTCGCTAATTTCTAACATTTTTTAAAAATATAAACACTTTCTAGAATTAAATATGATCTAAATTAAACTTGTAGTACTACCGCGTGGCTATAAAATGAGCGAAAAAATTTTTTTTTTTTTTATTATCTTTTTTATTTTATTTTGAGTGGACCGAATCACCCCTCCTAAAGAGGCGGGCCCGGTCACCCCGCCCCACGAGCTATATCAAGTCTTTTTAGGGTATTTTGCATTAAAATAGCAATAAAAACAATATATTAAAAAAGAGAGGTATATAATATATAAAGTAGAGTTTAGTACTTAATAAGTTTTATTAGTGCTCTAGGGCATATAATTATTACATTTCACATGATATTATTATTATTATTTTTAATTATTATTATTATTATGGTTATATATTGTTTATATATATATATATATATTATAGTATATATATATATATATATATATATATATATATATATATATATATATATATTGTTTTATTATATTATTATTTATATATATATATATATATATATATATTCTTCATCTACCTTTTTCTCCCCAAGACTGGTGGTAAGGTGCGTAACAAGCATCAGAAAAGAAAAGCAGTAAAGAATATTATGACAAAAGTCGAAAGAAAGCCCAGCCTTACCCCCCCGCCTCTGTAGTACCATTAATTAGTAAGGACTCGTTGCAGTCAGAAACTCCACCCTATAGCTTACGGAACTGCGAGCGGACCCTCACTAATGGTAAATCGTTAAGTGTCAGGGTTCATCCCTTGACCCAAGGTGGGCCACAACCATATACCCCCTCAAAAACCCCGACCTTCTCTCTTATTATCACCTTATTGGTCCGCTCTGCCAAAACCACATTTCCTCTTCACATTCGTTTACTGACTCAATCCACTTTTTTTCTTTGATCTCCCAGCCGGTCGGATTTCAACACACCTCGCTACTATTACTGCCTTTAAACCGATTTTTATATTCTCCTCTCCACATGAATAAATGACCATCTCAACATACTTCTTCATTTATTCTCGTCGTTTCCCCTTCACACACAACAACTCTTACCTATGGTTCATTCCTCATTTTATCATTCTTCTCACACCTAGCACACGAACTTAAGATTGTCCATCTGAACACATTGAACTTTAAAATCTATACTTCTATTCCAGACATAGTCTCACTACTTACAATAACACAGGTAACAACATAACATCATGTAAGACCCTAGCGCAACCCAAGATTAGTCCCTTTACATTCACCAAACGATTTAATTGCACCAGCCACCTTCTAAACATTCACAACTTTCCTACTAACTCTGCATCAATCCGTTCCGTTCTCATCCAACATATTACCCTAAATATTAAACTCAGACACTGTCAGCTGCTGCACCATATAACATAACTTCACCTTGAGGACTGTCCTCACTCACAACCATAACCTAACTCATATCGTTTACTTTTCAAACCCCTCCTTTTACAGCACCCTGCCAAATCTTCTAACCAAATCCTTCTCAAACTCTTCCAGATTCGCCACAAGATACAAAACCAATCCATGCCGCATATAATAATAGGTAGGGCACCTCCACTCATCTCCATCATTCTAGCACCATTTCCTTGTCACGCCCCTTCAATTCTTCATAACCGCCCATCCATATACAGATCTGAATAACCAAGGAGACATAACACAACCCTGCCTCATCCGATATTAATACTAAAATATCACTTTTGACAACCCCATTATTCTTACAACATGCCTCACTATCGTCATACATATTTTGATTCCATTCAGAAGCCTATCAGCAACACTATATATCATACACCTGCCATACGACCTTCCTTTAACCTATCATATGCCCCAGTTGCAAATCCATAAAACCTAAATACAATTTTTCTTCCTCTCTCTCATTTTCTCTATCATTTGCTTCATGTAAAGATTTGATCCACACATCCTCTACTAATCCTAAACGCACCTTGTTCTTCACAATCAGCTCCTTCAGTCAATTCTCTGCGCACTCTTTTCGATCAAAACACCAAGCCATAATTATCTTCCTACAACATCAATAAACTAAATACCCTATAATTTCTACAGTTCCCTTTATCTTCCCTACATTATATAAAGGTACTAATTACTCGCTCCTCTAATCCCTCGAAACAACCCTCATAAACGCTTTAAATTACACAACTTCAGATCCAATCAATCACCATCTTGGCCTCCGTTTCTTGATCATTTCATCTATATCTGCAGATTACCATTCCTCAACTTTCTCACTCTACCATTTCCTCCTCTTTGCCTAATAACCTGCATCCCCAAAATCACCTATTCCTTCTTGACAAATCAACCCACACAGCAGCCATTATCACCTCATCTTACTGCCATCATTATACAGATTTTCAAACGTGTCTTCCACACTCAACTCGCATTATTTCATCACTTTAACAAATACATCATCCCTATTCATTATTCTAAGCAGGGTCCCCTTATTCTCATTCTTAACCTTTATCGCGGCTTCCTTCCAGAAAGAGCTTCCTATTCCCTTGTTGATATTCCATTGCATCCTCCTTCCAACTGTTCATTTACCTCTTCTTTTTTCTTCTTGCATCTTTTAGCATTCCATTTTTTCCTCCTTATATAATTTCAAGCTATCTCTTTTGAAACTTTCATATTTTGCTTTAGTACATTCTATGCCACGTTCTTTTTTACTTTTAACCCGTTTCATCACCTCTTCATTCCACCACTTCACTGTTAACATTCTTACTTCCTACTTTAGCACACCCCACATACTTCTTTTGCACTGTTCATTTGCTCCCAGATTTTATCAGTTTCAACTTGTTCACATTCAACTGATTTATCTTGCGAGCGTTCTTACATACTTATCTTTATTACTTTGTTACACTAAACTTCTCACTCTTATTTTACCTACTTCCTTTCGTTTTTAACATAGAACATTAATGATCCGATAATCCATTCTAAAACCTCACTGATTTAACTCCCATACATCTTTTTTCAACATCTCCTTCTGTCACCAATCACAAAATCAATCATACTTTTCACTTCAATACCATCTCTACTTACACCCAACTCTAGTATCCTTATGGATACTCTTGTGTTTAAAAGAAGTATTACTTACACACACCCTCACAGAAATCACCATTCACAGAAATCAATCACCTCTCCTACCATTCTCATTTTATCCTGTCCTCCAAAAAACCACCTGTTATAACCTCCTTTTTTTGATCATTAATATATATATTATATTATATATTATCTATATAATATATATATATATATATATATTATATATATATATATATATAATATATCTATATATATATATAAATTAATATAATTATATATATATATATATATATATATATATTATATATATATATATATATATATATATTATATATATATTCTATATATCAGTATATATATATCTTATATATATATATATATATATATATATATATGCAACCTGTATAAAAATTCGTATTAATAGTCAATATTTAGGCTAGAAGGGGTAATGGTACTACTGTATAATTTAAAACATCTTTAAATAATACATAAAAAGAGGTATTTAAAAAAAACAAAACATTTTTGTCTTTTAAAAAAAAAAACGTTTTTTCACAAACCTTATAATATATATATATATATTATATATATTATCATATATATATATATATATATATATATATATATATATATATATATATATATATATATATATTATATAATATAATATATATTTATATTACATAAAATGACTTTTACAATCCAAATTTCATTCAATATTTTATTCGGAATTGCGTAACAATATGGCTAATAATGATATTTTAAAAATAAATTGATTATTTATAATAAATATGATAAGATACAAATATTGACAAAACTGGGTTCAGTATGGTTAGAAAGTTTATAGTCGCCAGACGTGTTTAGTGTATATGTGAGTATAAAGTTCAGAAATGAATGTGAGTGATATATTTGATATATGCCAAAATAATTGGAGTTTGCTAGCTTTCTTATAACATTTGAACTTAATTTTGTGCAAGAAAAGAGATGTGAGAAATGTTTTAAAGAATGTTCAGTACTGTCTATGTTAAGTGAAAAATTTAAACTTTTACTGAAATGCCATAGTCAGTAATAGTTAGGGCTAGTTTTAGGGCACAGTGGATCTATAATCTGTGTAATTGCAAGTGAATTTAGCTAACAAATTAGTGTTGGTCTATCTAACTGTGGATTTTAGAATCTTGTGTACTGTATTTATTGTGATTTTTCTTGTCTTATTATTTATTTATTTCTGTTATTGGACTCAGTTAGTAGTTGATAGGTTAACCCTAGGCTAGAGTAGTTAAGAGATTTCTTGTATACTGTGTGTTTGCAGGTTTATTTGAATTATTAAATAGTTTTTCTTCTGTAATTTAACTACATACATGTCTTTAACAATTGTTCATATTAATTTTTGTGATCATTTAATTAAATTAAGTTTGCCATAGCCTAAGTAGGCCTACTTTATAATTTTTTATAGCCTTAGCCCTAGGGCCTAGGCCTATATAATATTCAAACTTGTTTTAGATATTATTTCTTTTAGGCTTTAGTGATATTTAAGTAAAACTACTAGTTGTAAAATAATTGGTACAAGTCATAGACTACAGTTAAGCCTACCTTTTAATTTTTATATATCCCTGGCGTAGGCTAGAGCTAGATTATAAGCTTGTTTAAAAATTTTTAACTTTGTTTAAAAAGAATGTTTATTTTCTTTTTAGGCTTTAGCAATATTTAAACTGTAGTTTGGTAAATTGTATGTACAAGGTAGTAAAGTTGAAATAATAATTTAAAAGTATGTATGCTCTGTGTATAACTGTGGGACTGTGAGAGGTGAATATGTGATAGCTCCCTGCTGTATTGTGAATGCAGAGAATGTGTTTCTAAGGAAGGAGATTCAAGACTGAGTGAAAATATGAATGAATTGAAAGAAGTTGTATTTGAGTTGAGAAAGGAGGGGAGTGTCAAGAAAAAAGTTTGTAGGGATGTTGAGGCGGGGAGGGAGCGGGATATAGGGGTAGACAGGAAAAGTGATTCACCTAGGGCAGGAAGATGAGGGGGAAAAGGATAAAGTAGTTGAAATATAGAGATGAAATATAGAGTTTGTAGAATTGAAAATAATAGTTAGAAAGATGAGGATCTCGAAGTCAATCAGCCTGTGACCTGCAGTAAAAGGTTCTGACTGTCTCCCAGATGGGGAGGGATCAGAAAGTGCAATGGTAATGTTGAGTTTTCAAAAGGGAAGATGGATACATTGCTAATTGGAGACTTTATGATACGATACCTAGATAAGAAATACAAAAAGGAATAAAAAGAAAAATTAGAGTATGTTATCCAGGTGCCAGAGAGTGATATCGTGGATAGGATAGATAGAGATGTTGATTCGATGTGATTGTGCAATGTGGGTACAAATGATATAGGAAAACATAGAAGGTCAGAAGAATTAATAGCAGATTATAGGAGATTGAATTCAGAGAAGTTGAAAGCTAGTGGAAGAAGGTGCATGATTTCGTGGATTTTACCTAGGTTAGGTGGCAGGTCAGGAAATGGGGGGAGTAGGGCTTTAGGTGTAAATGAAAGGATTAGGAATTTATGTGTTTTTCAGAAAATATAGGTTTTTGGATTTGTGGGAGAATTTCTGGATAAGATCTTTTTGGCAGCAGATGGAGTTCACTTGAGTCGTAAAGGCATTGGGCTTTTCAGTACGCAGTTTGGAGACTTGTTTAGCAAAAAACTAGGTAACGTTGGGGGGTGATGGGCTAAATCTAGATACAAATAATAGCAATGGTAAACAGTAAATAGTGGTGATATAAACTAAAAACTAGTGGTTGTTAGCAGGCTCACATAGGCATTATTGCACAAACAGAATTTTTTCTAATGGATCAAAATGTTAAAACAAATGCTCATAGCCTCTAGAAATAAAAAGAGATGAGCTTGATTAGTTAGCTATAACATGAGCTAATGAGAATCTGGACAATTAATTGCATAACCTGAGCATGGCGTTAATGAAGAATTATATGGAGAATCCTTTCAGGAATACTGAAATAGACGGATATTCACTATTATTTATACCAGTGTAGAGGAAAGACAGGGTGGGCGTGGTGGCACTTTTAAAGCATATTTCAATCTTGTATTAAATGACTGACTTTAAAGACTAATCATGATAATTGAATACGGTATGGGTAGATTCCTTATATGTTCAATAAATCATATAGAATAGGGGCATTTATAGACCTCGTCTGGCCAAGTCCAAGAATTTAGATGCGGAAAATGTGAAAATTGAGACAGCATGCCACAGTAAGAAAAAGGTAGTCATAATGGGTTGATTTTATTTTTCCTGGCCATTCCATGGATTCCTTGTCTAATACACGGACCATAGTAGTTTCAGGTAATTTATAAATTGTATACTAGATAACTTTTTGAGCCACGATGGTCAATGAACCCACAAGACACAATGCATTATTAGACTTAAAATTAACTAACGATCAAAGTATGGTGGGCTGAGGTTAGAGTTTGAGGAAGAATTTAGGACTTAGTGACCATATAATTAGATTTAATATGAAATGTGATATCTGGGCCCAATTTGCAAGTTAATAGGCAATCTATCTTACATTTCTGCAATGGTGGCTTTAAAGTAAATTAAAACACACGCTTAGTAAAAGTGATTGGGATATGGAATTTAAAGACCAAAACTTTTATAAATCAAATAAAGAACATTGTGGGGAAATTTTAATGAATATTAGGTCAGTATTTTAAGGTTTAGGTATTAGGGTTTTAATGAAATAACCTGTTTTGGTGGAATAGAGGATAAGAGAAAATTAATGAAAAGCTTAGATGTTTTAAAATATTCAAGGGTAGTAATAGGGAAGATGATTTGGAAATGATTTAGGAAAAATAGAAATGAACTTAACCAGTCAATAAGAAAGGCCAAGAGAGAGGCGAAAGAAATTTAATTTAGCAAGGAATAGTAATAAGGACCTGAAAAGTTTTTTAGCTTTATAAATTTAAAAGTAAGTAGGACAATTGGTCCAATTAAAATTATTGAAAATTTTAGGAAGTTCAGATAAGGAGTTGGTCAACAATTTCAATGCTTATTTGCTTCAGTGTTTACAGAGAAAAGGAAAAAGAAAAAAAAAAAGAAAAAATTAAGAAAATTTTTTTTAAATAAGTTTTGGAGCTACATAGTTCTTGTTAATGCATGTAACAAATAGACTTACAGAATTGGAATTTGACGTAAAAGAATATTAAAACGTTTTTATTAGACCATATTTGATCCAGGTAAGCTGGCAGGGCCTGATGGATCTATGGTAGAATTCACTGAAAGAGGGTAGTATCAGGCATTGCAAAGGCACTGTATTTGATTTTTAAGCGATCTGTAACATTTGGTGAGGTACCAGACGACTGGAAAACAGCATATGTTGTGCCTATTTATAAGAAAGGTAGTAAGGAAGATGTTGGGAAATTATAGGCCAGTTAGCTTAACCATCTCTGGTTGTAAAGGTTCTGGAAAAAGTTCTGAAAGGTCATATAGAGAAATATTTAGAGATAACAAGGTATTGTATGACTCCCAGCAACGGTTTCAGAAAGGGTAAGGTCATGTCAGCACAAACTTTTTCAACACTTTATGGATACATTACTGACTGCATTGAACCGAGGAGATCAGTTGATATTGTATATTTAGACTTTAGCAAAGCTTTTTAATAAGGTTCCCCACATAAGGCTGATGAAGTTTTTGCAATGTGGTATAGGTGGAGTAGTACATGGTTGGATTAAAGAGTGGTTGCGAATAAGAAAACAGTGTGTACAACTAATGGCAATAAATCATCATGGAAATAGTGAAGAGTGGGTGTCCCACAGGTTCAGTGCTTGGGGCCACTATTGTTCCTCATATATATAAAAGTAATTTAGACCAGGGACTTAAATGCCAGGGGGTTCTAAGTTTGCAGATGATAGCTTACGGTGGCCCACTCAGTTAGGAATATGTAAGTGCATAAAGATCAAAATGAGCTTTATCAACTTCTTGGGTGGGGCAGATAAGTGGAAATGAATTTAATAGTAAATAAGTGTAAGGTTCTTCAAACCTAGGTTTACTCATAATAAAAGTTTTTAAACTACGATATGCATGGGGAATTTGGCTTGAGTCTGTGGACCAAGAAAAGATTTTAGGTGTATTATAAGCATATTTTGAAGTAGCTAATCATGTGTTTGGAAGCTAAGGAATAAATAATAAGATGCTCTGTGCATAATAAATCGCAATGTTTTTACAAGAGCAAGGAAGTAATAAGTAACTGTATAATAGCTATTTTAGGCCAGTAATAATGGAGTATTGTGCACAAGTTTGGGCCCCTTAATTAAAAGAAGACCTAGATATGCTAGAGAAGAGTGCAACAATAGAGCAAACAAGAAATGCCTTTCTGGTATGAAAAACAAAAAAAAATGGGGTAAGGTAAAAAACTTAAAATTGAGGAAAAAAAAAAAAAAAAACAGGCTAAAGGAGTTAGGATGTTTTCTGTAGAAAGGCGATTTTCAGAGGGGACATTGATACAAGTCTACAAAATATTTACATCTACTGATAATACGGAGACCAACAAATTTTTCATAGTAGAGCATGGACAGGTGACCAGGGGGCATAATTAGAAAATTAAGAAGAAAGCATGCCATCTTGATATAAGAAAGCATGCATTAAGTAATAGGGTTGTTAAATTTTTGGGAATGGCTTACAGAGGAGGTTGTCGAGTGTGACTCGATTGCAACATTTAACACTTTGACTGCCATGTCGCACATATATGTGCGATCGCGATATTTCATTTGCGGCCTCGTCGCACATATTTGTGCGACACAGTGACTTCGTTTGAGGCCTCGTCGCACAAATCTGTGAGACAATACATGCAATTATATATGCTCAAAAGATAGCGTGGCCGCTGAGGAAACTTTTGGTATAAGTCTTGTGGCCGTCGGTGTTACGGTTCTAGTTTTACCTAACGTATGAAAATGGGAATATATATATATATATATATATATATATATATATATATATGAATATATATATATATATATATATATATATATATATATATATATATATATAATATATATATATATTCTCATAAGAACTTCCATTTACCGGCACGGGGAGCCAGTTAGGTGGTGGTACACTTTTTTTTTTTTTTTTTTTTTTTTTTTTTATTAGATTGAATATTTGATTATTATTTTATGTATTTTACCTCTGAAATATTTATAACTTTGCGTATTTTAGCTCTGAAATATAAAAAAACATTAGGAAATAGATGTCACACATGTATGTGCGCAGGCTCTGTCGCACACATGTGTGCGACATGTCGCACATATATGTGCGATGTCGCACATATATGAGAGACACGGCTGCTGGTGAAATTAAAAAAAAAAAACAATAAAAATTAAATATCTCGGTAAATACTTTGTACCTTTACGAATTTCAGCTACCATATGATTTCATTAATCATAACCTATATAAAAATGCAAAAATCTTAACGTGGCCTCCGGAGAAGTTTTACCGATTTACCCATGGCAGTCAATGTGTTAAGAAAGGGTTGGATGGGTATATGGATGGGTTGGGTATCTTATAATATATTTAGCATTGAAGCCAAATTGGGCCGGGTTTTTAGTTGGCAGTGGTTATTAATGTTTGAATTGCATGTATACCATAATTGTTATTAATGCATGTGGATTGTTTGGCTATTATATATATATATATATATATAATATATAATTTATATATATATATATATATATATATATATATATATATATATATACTATATATATATATATATATATAATATATTATATATATACTATCATTACTTTTTGACTTTAAGCCAAATTGTAGATTTTCGTTACAGTAATTTGTAATCCCTAGGGTGCTTTGTGGATTTGCATGAGCATGTTTGTTCTATTATATATATAGGCCCAATGTGGCTTCTTACTGTCTCTATATTCTTTAATGTCTTAATGTCTTAAAGGTTAGGGCTAGTTTACGGCACAGTGAATTACACTAATCTCAGTTTTAACGGCACAGTGGATCAGTAAAGGTTAGGGCTACTTGCTATCTACCAGTTAGGTTACTTAAGCTTTTCAAGAATTAGTAATTTATAGCTTTATATTATATATATATATTAGTATCATATATATATATATTATAGTATATATATTAATTTATATATATTATATATATAATTATATATATATATATATATATTTCCCGACGCTATATATATATATATATATATATATATATATATTGTTGAGCATGTTTCTATTTTACTATTGTTGAGCATGTTTTTCTATTTTACACTTTAAATTTTACTTTCTTTAACCCTAAATTTTATTTTTTAAATTAGTAATTTAATCTTTTAAAATGCTATTGGGATTTTTGGTTGTTAAAGTGTAGGCTATGTAGTTCTATTTTAATGATGAGATTTGTTTCAAAATTTTTTATATCATATTTTTTCATACTGGAACAAGCAAAAAATTAGAAAGAAACACAGGATGTAAAATATATATATAATTGTTTATTTTATTTTTTAAGACAATAATTTGCTTAATATTTGGCATGTATCATAGGTGTATTATATGTATAGATGTCAAAAGCATTCATATATAGCCTTTTGTGAAGCTAAATATTTGTATCTCTCAATTTTTAAATATGAATTAACATTTAATAATTTGTACTTTGCACAGGTTGTATATAATAGTAGATTAATCCTTTCATTAATGAGAAATAATTTACAGTAGCAAATTTTTTCTTTCTGATATGTATCAACCACCACTACCGACTCAGGGTATGAGACCTCCTGGGGTCCCTCCCACTGGGTCAATGCCCCCAACTGGCTTGCCACCACCTCAAAGACCACCACCATTGGGTATGCCTCCACCTCAAAGACAACCAGTGGGACTGCCACCTCCACAAAAACCTGTAGGACTACCTCCACCTCAGAGGCCTCCAGGTAATGTTTTTTATAAAATGGGCATCATTATTAATTTTTATATAATAATATATATATATATATATAGTCATGTTTTATATATATTATACTATATATTTATATAATATATATATATATTATATATATATATATATATATATATATATAATATATATTATATTTATATATATATATATTATATATATAGTATATAGTCATGCTTACTAAAAACACTGCTCAAAAAGGAACCAAAAAACACACTCATGATTTCGCTTTAGATGTATAAGAGCATTAAGAATACATCATGAAATCCCACTATATTAGAAATTCATTATACCTTAAAATTGAATTTATTATTTTAGGATTTTTTAAATTTCGGAAATTGAAACCAATATTGATTGAATTTTTTGCCACTTTGGGGTCCTTGAGCCAAATTACAATCAAAAGTCCTGCAATAGCAATAATCCAATAAATTGTTATGCCTACATTATACGTTTCCAAATTGGTGAGTTTCATGCAGCCCCAACAACCATACTGTCAAATGCACTCAAAAGAACACAGTGCACTCAAAAAAACAACACACTTTCAACCATTTCAATTATTCTTAAAAATCTAAATATTTAGCATAATAATAATAACAATTAGGGATGTACCGTAGTGATCGTATGTATCTAGTATCGGACCATTTTTGATGGTTCGTATCGTTAAATAGCGATACTTAGCGAACTCTTCTCTTTTTGGTGAAAATTATGAAAACTTTTGTTCATATATCTATTCATATAGATAGCCTAGTACCAGTTATGTTTTTTATCTTTTTCCTCTTCGACCATTCTTCCTTTTCAAACTTAGTATTACGTCAGCGTTTCTTCCACTTTGTCTTTAGCGAAAAATTTACTATGTTGGACAGCCATTATAAATTATCACAGATTTATCTACTTATTTGTTGATCACATAGTATTTTTTTTTTTCGTACGCAATTCTGAGAGCGTGTGAGTGCTGGTGTTTTTTAAACTTCTGATTATTGCCATTTAGATATTTGCTGTAATGGTTTTATCGTTTTAAAAATTAGGTTTTAGCGTACAAACTTAATACAAATAATTTTCCTCAATTCTCCTTTGGTTTTTGTCTCATTTGTTTCGCTGTTTTTTTTTTTTTTTTTTTTGTTTGATTGCGTGTGCCTGTGCGTGTATGATAGCAATTTTGCATGGCGTGGCTTTGCTTTCTTATACCAATCATGGCTTGCATCTAACTTGCATCCGAATACTACCTCTCAACTCAAACCTAACTTTATGCTCTTGTCTGCAGACCCAGCATGCTAAGCAATTCCACTTCCTCAACTCGTTACATCTATCATATAAACATTTCTATAATTTCCATTGAGGTGAGATATTTGCCTATGTAAATATACATCTATAAACACTTCTCGAGATCTCGAATCTCCTAACTTCGATTGTGGCTTAAAATCTTTTCTTCCTTCTACTACAAGATTCTTGTGCTTCGCTACTGTTCTCCTAACAGAAAGATTTCATGCCTTTTGATTCCTTCACTACTTCTCCACGAGCACTGTTATATCTTCTCTCAATTTAAGTCCTCTATTTAGGATTCATGTACACAAAACGAATGTGGGTTCCTCTCGTACTGACTTATTGGGAGGAGCCGAATCATTCAGTATTCTCAACATTCTGGAGAACTAATTAATAACCTACACACATTCCCGATCGTCCCAACCGATTCTTGAAACACTTGACCTATGTTTCACACTAGTCCTTCTCTCTATAATACCCCTTCGTCCTATCGGTAAATCTGACCAAACCTTATATACTTTATTTAATACTTTTATACATCTCCATCTGCCCTATGCGGTTTTTCTGGACACTTTATCGGGCCGATTGGGGATTGCGTTGTTCTACGCAACTTAATCTGACAGATGACTCGCTTTGACTCTATAGCGTTCAGATTCTGCCGATAAAGTGGAACTGTAATTGTTAATGTGAGCAGGTTCATTCCTTCTTGACTAAATCTTTTCTCCTTCAAATCCATGGTTCGATCCTGCTTGTTCCCTGGCCATTCAGCATTCAGGCTTTGATGTGAATTCTCGTTCTCCTATACTCTGCCAATTTTCTTCAGCAAGAACTCCCTGTAGGACATCTTCGACAGCAAAGCGACTTTCATTAGACGAAAATGCGCTGACCTCTGTGGTTCTCCTACTTTTTAAGTGTGTACTTTACCAAAAAAATTTTCGCAGTTTCTAACTCAAGACTTCTGCTCAAGATCTCCACTTTCTCCGCTTATTCGCTCTGAGTTCTGTTGTTAAATCTCACTCGAAAAGGACAGATCATTCTTTTGGCCTATTTCCTCTAATTCACCTGCACGATCTTCTGTATTCCTCCTTCTCCTCCTTCTCCTCGCGAGATGTTCCTATGCTTTCCTGTCAGTTTCATTTGATCGGTGCATGAGCTCCTAAATCTATGAACCGTTGGAAGGCGGTGCCGGATGCATTCCTCTCGAGCTTTTGAGGAAGTGCTGCTTCCGTGCTTACCCACCCTCGTTCAACCATATTCTCTATGTCTTAATACTAGCACCTTCCCTCGTTGGAAGAGGGCATATGTCCAACCTATCGAAAAAAATGATGCTTTGCTCTGCGCTTTAACTCTATCACCTATTAGCTCCACTTGTTTCCTTTCTAATTCTTTGAACCCTTCTCACTCTATTCTATTCATCGATCTCTTCCCTTCTTTTACCAGTACGGCCTTCTCGTGGCTCGAGATCTACTTGCGATTACTTTCCTATTAACGATTTATGTTTCCGCCCTTAGGAACTACGGTGAGCTTTATGGTTTCGCTGACAGTCCAAATTTGACCGTTGGCACGCGTCCACTGCTCCCACTCCCCCCTTTGGTACACGCACTAGCCCTTCTTCTCTTTGCTATATATCTAGCTCTCTCTTCAAAAATCGCATCGGCTGTTGTTATGGGCGCTGTCTTCTTTTGTCTGTCATGCTCGTGTTTCTCAGGGTTCTGTTTATCTCCTCACTTAACTGATTACACTAAAGGCTTCTCACCTGCCACATCCACTCTTATCCACTCATATGTAGATGAACTGCACCCTTTATTCCTTCCAAACTATAATTCATTCTGCTGCGTGTTTACTTCTAGACATCCTCCTCGTCTTAATCTTCCGATTCGCTTTCTCGCTGCATCTGATAAGTTTGGGTTACTGGAACATTGTGAAATTATTCTTTAAGAATTCAACTTCTACAAAATCTCTCTCTCTCTCAAGCACTTAACTTTTTATCTCTTTCGACGGTTCTTCGTCTCTCCTGTTGACATCTTAAACATTCTTGAGCCTTATACATAACATAAAAATGTGTTTGAAAACAACTTTTTTCTTTATATACTTTAGCTATACAATGGTCTCATCCGCCTTGTTATGGAGTACTGCTTCATTTATCTGTGGGGCGGGACTCTGGTTTATCCGCTTGAGGTCGACGTCCAGAGGCCCAAAAGACTTATAAACCTGCATATATTAGCAATGTGTCATATTACAAGACACAAAGTCTCCCTCCCTCATCTGATCCGACTTCCTCTCCGTAGTCTGATTGCCAGACGTGCTCGAGGAAAACTATCCACTTGGACCACCATTCTTTAGCACGCGCCCCTCTAGCTGGGTTGTCCATCATTGCGACGTGTCCGTCTACATATCGAAGACTCCATACCCTATAATCCTCTCTATCATTCAAATCCGACTGAGTTCGCTGCGGTATCACTTTCGACTACTCTGTGTATCTCTAGTGCCCTCTGCTCTCTTCGTCATACATCGATTCGCGCTATATATCTGAGGTGTGCGTCTCTATATCTCGCACGATCTACTACATATCTCAGCTAAGTTATATTTTATACATAGACTTCGCATCACCCTCCTTGAATAGGGTCTGCCCGTGAGCGGCTGTCCGTCACACTGTACAACAACATCCCCCTACCTTCGGTATACTCAGATTTCTATCCTTAAGCTAGTCTGCTCCTTCCGACCCAAGAATGCACACACATACTGTATATCATGCGAGCTCGCATCAACTGAGCTTACACAACGCTCTACGTAGTCGTCTAGACCGTGCGATCTCTACCCTCCGCCCTTTAACTCGTATCTCGACCTCGCTGCCTCTCATCCGACTTTAGCTTCTGCAACCCTGCAACACAGCTGATAGTATGACTGGTGGCCTTTTCAGCAACAAACCTACTGAACATGAGGATTGAATATGTAGACTAGCTTGATAATTCATGGCGCGAAATTGCATTGACTCATTCACCCTTCAAAGGACCCACCCAGGGCCACCCCATCCCATACGCTGAACGACCTCGACCTCGCTCCACATCTTATACCGCTCTATGCGCCCCCGCGCTTGCAGTTGTTGAAAGAGGATATAGGGTTCTACAACATAAGATGCTCTACAGAAGGATCCTTCAGCGTGCTATGAAATGCCAAAAGGTTTTCATTATTATCAGTGCTTGCAGGCAATTTATCAGCACCTTCATCATCGAGAGGAGTCGTATCTATAGTTGTAGTAGGAATGTAAAAACCCAAAAAACAGTCTCTGCCAGTATAGTGACACAGACTTAACTTTTGCATCACACTTGGTAAATTCTTGAATTGAGTATTGATGATATCTATCTTTAAGGAGTATTTTTATTGTCATGTTTGAGTAATCGTTTTTATTGTAACTTGTGTAGCTGTAATAAAGTTCTCTTTTCATTTATTTTATTCTTTTCATTTGCTAGCTAGCTTAAAATCTTTCATGTAACATTTAATATTGTTAAAACAAATAGGTAACTTTGTTATACTTACTTTGAAATGAAAGGAATATTTTTTATAAAACAAACATAAAAAAATATTATATTATATGCATTATTATTCTGTAGAAACTATTTTAATTATAAATAATTACTTGCACACCAATGATGAAATAAAGTATTGTTGTAACAGGGATGCAATCTGAGTTGCCGAGCAGTAGCACAAAGCTTCTCTATTACTGATTATTTATTATATTAATTAAAGTATCGTATCGGCACCTAAAATATAGAGTATCGGATCGGCCTCTTTTCTGCGATCGATAGGCCTATATCCAAGAGCTGCCTTATAGGTTAAATAGCCTATTTACAGTAAAAAACAAAAAACAAAAAGGGGACACAAAAGCCTTGTGTCAACAAAAAGCACTCATTCTCCGTATTTGGCCTCTAATACCTATATTATTAATAAGTTATATCTTAACTTATATAATTATATATATTATATATATATATATTATATATATTTATATATATAATTATATATTTACTGTACCATATATAATATATTATTTGATATATAGTATAGCTATATCCGTATGCCGCTTCTCTGTGACGCTGTGGTGGGCTGTAAACTGAACTCAAAAAAAAACTATATAGGCCATATATATATATACCATATATGGTCAATGATAAATACTTTACTTATATTATAACTATATATTATTATATCTTATTATTTATATATAATTATTGTATTTACTATATACTATATATATATATATATATATATATATTCTTTATTAAATAGATAATCAGAGCTGGGCCGCCCTATAATATTTTTTTGAGTTGCGCCTGCGCGTATCACGCACCTCATGCCGCGTCCTCTAGCGCCTATGGCCATTCATTTTGGTCACACAATGCGCCTAATGCGCCTTTGCGCCATATGACTTTTTGCCGGCTGTGGATTTCGCTAAATTTATTTGACAAAGTAAACTTTGTCTAAACAGTTCTGCTTTATATAAAGAAAGAAAAACATTATTAAATTTGTAATAAAAAACCGTAACCTAATATCTACACGTCCTCTTCACCTCCATGTCCTTGTGTCCAGTGTTCTCCCCCGGAGTTCAGCACGGCGCGAAAGATTAAAAAGTTCAGACCCTATATTGCATTATTTTAGTTAAGAACACTGAACTTATTATAATACAAGAATATTATAATATATATTACTATATATATATATTTATTATATATATATATATATATATATATTATATATCATCTATATAATATAGAGTCCGTGCTTGTGTAGGGCAGGTTGGTGCGAGGTGATACGCTTTCTAAGACAATTTTGCGACTCTTGAATCAACCATAAAGAATAAAACAATTTATCCTTAAAATGAAATAATAATCTAATAATTCAATATAATAACCCCGTTAGTCAGTTCGGTTCCAACGACACCTTTCGATTCCCAATTCGCTTTAGGCCTATCTTCGCTCCGGAATGGAACCCACCAAAAACCGCGACCCGTTATTTCCCACCTTCTCTCCGGAAGATTCCCCACCCTAGAATCCCCAACCTAGAGACTTTAAACTAAGTTAATCCAAGGTTTAACATAATCAATAGAAATATAACAGCTAGATCATACTAACTATAATATTTATTTACCACGAGAAATCGAAGCACAGGTTATTAATAATAATATATAATATATATATATTATATATATTATAAATATATATATATATATTATAGATATTATCTATATATTAAATTAAAATATGATGAGCGCGCGCGCGGAGGGTTCTGTCTATGAATGACCTCTATATGTATTCACACTTATCCTTGTACTGATACTGGTATCGCGTGATTCTCTCCTATCATGCTGGTATGCAACTCTCTATTAACGTTTGCAAGTCTCTAGCAGTGACTGTTGCGATGAATCCTAGCATTACCTACTCACCCTAAAACCATACGAAACGCCATTGTTTCATCCTTTCCGACTGCAACGACATGAACCCCGCCTGCCCACACGAAAGTCACTACCCATCATAGCTGAGCATGCGCAGCGCCAACGTGATTGCATGACGGAGCCACGGAATCCCCTGGATTCAACTATCAGCAACTGAGCCTAATATGTTACGCTACAGCTCAGGGCGAAGCCCACACATTCCTAACGCGGCTTATAAGAAGCCACCTCACACCGGTCTACAAGATACTATAATATAATAGTATAACAATCCTTCGAATCGCTTATACGACCTGGCACGTAACCGCATATGCACCTACCAGATCTACTCCCGCCACTATGCGCCTTATTGAAACAGGAACAAAAGCATTTTTTTTTTTACCTTAAAAAGTTAATATACGAACTTAGCAAAGCTTGCTCAAGTAGTCGCAATATCATTTTATAATAAGAAATATAAAAATAGGTTGGCTTAAAAAACTCTATATATTATATATATATATATATATATAATAATATATATACATTATAATATATATATATTTTATATATGATATATATAATATAATAAATATTAATATAGATATATTATATATATATATTAATAATTATATATAATTAAATATACTTTAATATATATATAATATATATATATTATTAATACTATATATTATATATAAATAGTTATATGGTATCTTAAAATAATATATATATATACTGGGTATTACTAAGAATAACTGGACGTTACGGCTTAGAACCGATTTTCTATTCACAGATGTTATAACAGCTCTTTTTTTGGTCATTATTATGAAACTGTTATTATTGTATATTTGTGTCTTAATTGTATTGTTATAACTGTATATATTGAACCGGTGAGTTTTCAAGTCGCTAGTTGATTCTAGGGTGTATCTTAAAATCTCCTATATTACCGTATGGCAAGGGTGAACATAAGCGGAAGTTACGCCGTAATTTATGTGTGGCTTCCAAGTTCGATAGGCGAAGCATTAGGTAACTAAGAAGCTAGATGATTTGGGCCAATCAGAAACAGGTGTATATTCGATTTTAGTACCGACTGAACTAACGCTGTTATTTATTATTAAGAATTATTAATTATTATTACTGTTATGTATTTTTCATTTTATGTTTATTTCTTATTTTTATTATTCTCTAGTTATAAGGCAGTTTAGCCCTTGCCCTCTCTAGTCACCAGAATTATAGATTCGAGCACCGCACCAGACCCCCCTGCCCTATAACACAATAGCACCGACGAATACCTGAAAAAATATATATTATATTAATTATAATAAATATTATATAAATAAATATATAATGGTATATATATATTTTAATTATTATATATTATAATTAATATTTATAATTATTGTATTTTATGAGTATATATATATTATATATTCTTGATTATATATATTACTAGATTCAAGTTAAAGTTTTCTTATAACTATACAATAATTTGAACTTGAGCAAATATATTGGCTTCTGAAAATTATTTTAAACTTACTTCAGCGCTCGCTCGTGCTGAAACCTCCTGGGGGAAAAAATCAATGTGAACTCACAAATTAACATGTAAGGTGGAAGGATGAGAGACGTGAAGTAGATAATTATAGTTTTAAGGTGTTTTAAATTTACAAATGTATTAATAAATGTATGAATTTGTTACTTTCTATAAAATAAGCATGCTTTTATATATCGCACTAAAGCTTACTGAATGCAAAATAAATTTTATCAGCGAAACCAGATCCCACCAGCCGGCAATAAAATGAAGTCAAGGCGCAAAGGCGTTCATAATGGCGCTAAGAAATTTGATCGTTGACCAGGAAAATAGTATAGGCGCAAATAGAATTTAAAGGCGCTTTAAAGCGATCTGTTTCACTAGTGGACTCCAATTGGAGTTCTAATAAAGTGAAAAAATATTATAGGCGCGGCCCAGCTCTGATAGTATAATATATATACTTTAAGGATATATATAGATATATATTATATCTATATTATATATTTAAGATATAGACTATATACATAGTAATATTATGAAGAGTATGATATAAGTGTATATATATTATAAGTAATATATATATTTATATATAGATATATGATGATAAGAATATATATATATTAGAGCTGTATAAAGGAAAACAGTGAATATTATAAATATACTACTGGGGAGAATACCCTCCATAAGAATATATATAAAGCGAATACTATAAATGAAGTGTTAATATTACGCTTATACTACGGAATGTATAAATATAGGATATATATAATACCAATATATGTAGAGCTGCGGTGTACTATATATGTTTTTAATTTGAGTCAGTATCTACCCTAATGCACCACCACAGACATAACCAGAAAGCGAACCCCTCACTGAACGGCCTCATATAGGCCTGATAATATATACATATACATAAAACTATCATAAATAAATAGAATCATTATATAATACAAGGTACAGTATGGATTAAATAAATACTACCGTGAATATGTGACCCTAGGATATATACAAAATACGTAGAAGGGGTTTACTATTATGTTAATTATATATACTATACATAAATGTAATATAGATTATATATATATAGTGATATATAAGATATAGTAATAATAATACTAGTATAATAATAATATAAATATATATATATTATATAATATATATTGGCCAAATTAGAAGAATGAATGTTTTTTTGTAATTATGCTATCAACATAGTTGCTTTTTTGGAGGAATTACCCTATTTTGTTGTTTTGCTGTTAGATTAATACTGCAAAAAAATGTTAACTTCATTAACCTATTTAGGTAAAGCAAGCCCTAAAAACATGTATAAAATAGGGAATTGATGTTACCGTGGATACCAGAATAAAAGATGAGCCCAGTATGATATCGTATTATTTTTTAAAAAAAAAACCCCTTTTCTGTTAAATTTAAGTTTTTTAGATAGGAGGAGGTGGCCCGATACCGATTACTGTCAATGGGGTACATTCTATACTAAAGTGAGAATACCACTGGGGGAGTAAATAAGATCGAGGTAGAATATGCTTATGGTTTGCCTGCGAACTCTAGGCAGTTAGCTCAAGAATTATGCGGGGTTATTTTACCAAGCTGTACCAACCCACAAATACTTATTTACAAGTATTTGGTTGTGCCCAAGATAAAATATTTATTTTTATAAATTATATAATAGTACCTTTAAGGAATTTAGTAATTGCAAATTGATAAGAGTGTGAATAAACGCTTTATATTAGTGTGTGTTATTTCAAAAAATTATCCATTTACTCATTATTGCGGATGACCTAAGTGTGATTAACAAGTTTGAGCGCTTTATGTGGGCTTTTATGTTTTAACATTGACCCCTTAAATGCAATTTACAGAATGATATTATTAGAACCCTATCTCTACTTAGATATATATATAGAGAATGAGAAGAGAGATCATGAAAGAAGCCAGACAACGTTCTAATTTGTAATTCCCAGGGCCGATAAGTTAAAAAAATAAAAAATTAAAAATACGCTCAAATTTATGTCTCTACCCAACCCGATGACAATTAAAGTTAACTTAATGAACTAAGTACATTTAAGTCGTATTCTTTTCGCCAAAAGTTTTCAAAAATTCGAGAGTAATGCTGCCAGAGTGCAAATAGACATTGAAGCTTTCGCATAGTTAGTTCACTGGCTTAGAGACCTGTTTCCTGTGAATAATTTGGTGGGTTTTTTGTACATTTCCTACCTACACTATAAATACGCTGCTCTACAGTCGATTGATGTAGGAAAGAGATGAACTAAGATATGAGTTATTTGCCTCGCCAAAGCACAACTGATATAGTAATAGGAAGAACGCGAATCCTGGCCCATTTCATGCCACCGCATGAAAGGATACAGGATTCTCTTCTGTACGCAGCATCTCATGTTTTCGTAACGTTCTAAGAAACCTTCAATATTTCCTATTTCCATCAGACTGCAAATTATCTTGAACTTTTATTCTTTGCTCCTTTGTAAAAATTGACTGTCTCTTCAGTTATATCCCGATGAGGTTCCCTGCCGTGTGATTAGTCCTACTTTGAAATTTGAGAGACTGAAGAAGACTTCTCATTTGAGAGCCTGATGAAAACTTATCAAAGTTCGACCAATCATATCTCAAGATCCTCATCTTCAAAGTTTAGGTTTAATATTTTGCTGAAAAGCCATCGCGATGCATCACTATCAGGCTGTTGCCAAGAGGGTTGAGGCATGGATATAGCGGCTTCCCGGCTTCGGTCTGTGTCTTATCTCCCTTAAAATATTTTTTTTTTTTTGTATTAATTAATATAATATTATCAAGGCGAGCAAGCTCCTCGTGGATATGTGCATATTGTTTAATAATTGCAAATTTCTAGAAGAGAATAGATTCATACTTCAGTCGGAGAGGACCCTGCATAAAAATCTTGGTTTAATTATGGGTCCTGGATTATTAGTGTGCCCATTCTTATGTGGGTTTCAGTTCCATAGCTTAAGAATAATTCTCATTATTATGAACCTTTATATTGTTTACATGCATTAGCGTTACATTTTATTTATTTAATTAATTTTTTATTGTAAAACAGTGTCACCGCCGCTTACACGGCAGAACCCTCATTCAAGGGATATATATTAATATATTTTTATTTTAATCTATAGAGTATGTTAAAGTGTGTTATTGAACGCTCAACAAATCCATATCTTAACGCAAGAACTTACGCAGAGTATGAGCACAGAATCATCGAGGTCATTACCTTAGATAAGAATAAGAGGCGAATAGGTTAGATACCATACTCCGAAGTTATGAGGACCACCACATGATTGATGGTCTAAGAAAATGTCGCACTAGAACAAAATTTCCTACGGTTGCGGCAAGAAAAGAGATAAGAAGAAGAAATTTTCACAAACGCAAGCGAACCATTTGTGCGGAGAGTTAAGACTGATACATCAATCAGCGGAAATAACTCTCAAAGGGGTGTGCCCTGACACAGCGACCCCCTCCTTAATAAGAAAGGCTGGAGGCAATCTGGTAAACTTTAAGAGGGCTGCGGTCGTAAATGTGTCCGGAAGGATGCGTACTGACGAAAGTTTTCGGATAGTTGTCTCGCTGTTCGGGAGCACTTAATATGCGCTTATACGAGTTCACCTTAGTATACAAGCGGGATTAAAGCAATCCACCACATCGCGCGAGGCAATATAATTAGGAAGTCAAATGAACTAGAAAGTTCAACAGGATCGACAGCTTAGTATAAGTCTTAGTTTGGCCTCTGACTTCGACCCTATCCTAAGAAGTGTACCGCGTCAATGAAAACGCAGAACAGTCCCACGGCCCCCCACATAAGATATGAGAAGCTAATAAGAAGTTACTTCCATACAAGGCGCGGCATGAGAACCACCGTTGTTATAGGTACAAGTAAACTGAGAGAGATTGAAAAAATAAGTTCTCTGATTTCAAAACATGAAATTTTAATTTTGTTTAGGTTAAGGCCAAGGAATGTTTATATTTGTTTTTCAACAGCTTCTAACCGCAAAAAGAGAGAACTATCGAAAGAGATTAAAAAAAGTTAAAAGTGTCTTAGAGAGAGAGAGAATTTGTAGAAGTTGCGTTTTTTAAAGAATTTAAATTTCACAAGCTTGATTAGACGATTCCAACCTGGAATTCTATCCAAGTATTTACGTAGCGAGAGAATTAAGAATCGGAAGATTAAGGACGAGAGCTAATTCATAGAATAAAGTGAAAGAGGGAGCAGAATTGATATGAGTGAAAGAATGAAGGGGTCAAGTCATCTACATATGAGTGGATAGAGTAGTTGGATGTGCAGGTACTGAGATAAGATAATGTGATGAAAAGCTAGGAAGTATTAGATCAGATGTAGTAGAGAAATAAATATCAAGAAACGTACTGAGAAACACACTATGACAGAATAAAGAAAGAAGTACGCCCCATCAACAACAGCCGGATATTGAACGATTTGAAAGAAAGCTTATATATAATATATATAGCAAAGAGAAGAAGGAAAACCCAGAGACAGGGAGCTTTGGAGAAAGCTGTGACGTACGTTTATGCCATTTATCAATTTAACCGGTTCAAAAATGCTTTGGTAATTGTCTGAAAGCGAAACCATCAATTACAATTTCTTCCGTACTAGTTCCTAAGGCAGGAAAAACCTAATACAAATCTGTTAAATAGAGAAAGTTTATAAATTAATAAGTGTTAACGCCAGAATTAGATCTTTACGAAATTTAGCATAACCGGAAAGCCGTTTAAGCTGGTTAATCAGGAAAGACAGGTGAAAGAATTCCTAGAAATGATCTAAAGATAGGGAAGTGAGAGTCTGAGGAGAAAAGGGTTTCAAAGAATTTAGAAAGAATGAACAAGTGAGAGCTACTAGTGGCAGGTGAGTAAAGTTAAGTAAGGATGCAAGAGGCTAGAGAACAACATTTCATAAAATTTTTTGTCGGAATAGGTTGGACATATGCAATGTATATAAGCTTCTATCCATATCTACTGAGCGGGAAAGAATTGCTAGTTATTATAAGAACGAATAGGAGAATAATACGTTGAATACGAGAAGGAGGGTAAGAAGCAGCGTAACAGAGGACATCCGAGCAACCGCACGCTACTTCCTCACAAACTCGGATGAGGATATGCCTTATCGCGGGACTCAAACGCCGCCTTTGTCCTAACGTATATCAATATATTTCGGTGGTATAGCCCTCATTGTGCACGTCCGGCATCGAGATGTGACACCATGACACGGTAAAGGATCGACATGGACATCTGCCGGCGTAGGGAGTTAGAGGAGGAGAAAGAGGAATACCAGAATCGTCCAGGTTTGAAGTTAGGGTAAAATATTAGGCCAAAAGAGATAGAGGGTTGTCCTTTTCCCAAGATTGGGTGAGTAGTTACCCTACAACAGATAGTCAGTCAGATGGGTCGATACATAATGTAGGATTCGGATAGGCAGGATGATTACAGAAGTTGTTAAAGATAGTGTTCTGTTGGGTTAATTGGAGGACCAGAGAAGATTTTATTGGTCAGTGATCGTAGAACCACACCAAGTAGAGGGTCGTCAAACGCGCATGTTTTTGCGTGGGTTAATTATATGAGAGTTACAGCGTCAATATCTCCCGTTCAGAATAGAGGTGGATTCCCCTACAACGATTTCATGGCTCGGAAATGGAAACATTGTCGTCAATGTGGGAGAATAGTGAGAGGAATCGGGCTGCGAAGATATTTTTTTCCACAGCACCAGATTAAGACATTCTTGTTCTCTTAATCATGCTGATTGTGTGAGGTGATAGAGCCGTGTAGTCCGGGTGAACAAGAGCTTTTCGCATTCGAAACCAGTGCGAATTATTTGAACAGGGAGAAAAACAGATTTAGGCCAAGAAGGGAATGAACCAAATTGCTGGGTCATAACGCGAAAATTACTATTCTCAGATGTATCATGTCCCTTCGCCTCACCGTTCTATCGGGTCCAGAGCGTATACTGATTAAGCACGAGTACAGCTTCTTTAATATGCTTCAACGTAGGCAGTGTTCATCCTTCAATTACATTCGATCCTGAGTTAGCGTAGAAGCGAACGCAATGCCCCCCAATCGCGGCCCGATTCAAAGTTGCCAGAAGAAACCGCATCGAGAATGAAGAGTAAGGAGGCCCCCGGATGTAGATGTTTTGTGAAACTTGGGCCCGCGAGAAGAAAAAAGTATTAAAAATTAAGTAGATCCTAAGGTTGTTTGTAATTTTAGATGTTTCCCCCTGACCCGTACTGGGAGACCAGTGTTGGAATTTGGAAAGTAACCCTTACCCCTTAGGGTATACGCCGAAAAAATGTTTGGGGTTGGGGTGTATTTATAGAGAGACAGGACTATTTGGGTACCCGTAGTTGATAATAACCGTGGAAAGGTAGAAAGGGTCAATGTGTGTCTATGGGATGTTTTTCAAGTCGCAGTGAAGGTCTCGTTGGGACTTGAAGGATCGTGGGGAGATGCTGTGTAGGTTATTTAATCAGTATGCTCGCAGATCGTAAAGGGCAATGAGAATGTACTCCGACTGATTTCGGCTTCCTAACTTCGCGGAGACTAAAAGGTTTTTTGCAACAGTACGAGAGGAGACCCAAGCGATTTTGCAGTTTTGCGCCCCTTGTACCATCATTGAAAATCCCCTAAGCTATTAGCATTGGACCTCGTAGAATATTTTGGTGAAATGATGTGGAAGGTAAAGAACCATTTTATATCCAGTTTTCTCATTTTAAATGGTAGGTCGTGAGACCCGAGGATAGTAAGACAATTTTGGCCTCCAATCAAACACAAAGGCAAATGAGAAATTTCTGTTTTCTGTATAAGTGTGAGCTTCAACAGTTAGCAGAAGCCATAAGAATGATTTCTCGTTAGTACCTGTAGTAAGTGCAAGAGAACTTTTTACTTTTTTGATTTAGCGGACAGGGAGCTCAAATCGAAGTTCCAGTACGATGGTCGAGATTCTCTTGGGGGAGAATTGTGTGCTATAGGGAATGTATAGTCATTTTACATGGAGCACGTATATCCACCCTTCAAATGAAAGTCAAATTAGGTAAGAATAGAGTTCTATAAAAATTGTGGCATTTTTATTAATTTTTTAGAACGAGCCCAATTGAGAAAGGTTCAGTGGAGGATCGAATTTCTTTACGCCATCATAGTTCGTGTCTTGCAGAAACAAGTTAGGCATTAAATTCTTTAGGTTACTAGAAAAGTGTTCTAGGGGAGAACCTAAGGCTGAGTTAATCATTCCCATGGAAGATGCAGAGTTAGAGTGTTTGCAAAAGCCATTATGAGTGTTGGTAAAGTACGTACAAAAAGGAATTGAAGTTCCACTCCTTACCTGAACAAAATTAGTGAACTGCAGTAGGGTTCATACACGGCGACGGGAACCTGGGCAAAGATAACGTGACGGCGTAACGGGACAATCTACAGTAAAAACAAAAGTATAATTAATGGTTAATGTTAGTAAAAAAATGTATAAAAGAAACAGACAGAAAACAAGAAAGAGACAAATAACCAAAGGAGAATTGGTAATGTGGGTGTATAAATTCCAGGGTCCTCGGATTTATTGATTTAACGCTTTGGCGGAGTAGTGATTAAAGCGACTAAATGGGTTTTAAAACGAAAGTGTGCTCAAAAAAACCACCTTCTATTTACAGTCGAAAGTGAGAGTCAATAAAATGTAATTTCGATTCATATATCCTGTAGGGGTGAAAGTTTAAAAACAATCTCTTCAAAGGGCCACTTCAACAACGTGAAAGCATAATCTTCACGAAATTGCGCTACAAAAAAAACAAGTGAGATACGTGGGTGAAAATCCTAAACTAAAAAAAGTAAAGATAAATCTGTATTAAATATAATAATGGCTGTCCAAATAGGGTAAATTTTACGCTAAGACCAAGTTGGAGAAAGTGGTTCTGAAATATTTCTTAGGTTTAAAAGGATATAGAGTGGAGGTGCCAAAGAAAACAAAAAAACTGAGTAAGACCTTGTCCTGTGGTAAGCCGGGGATTCAAGGATATCAGAACTAGAGAATTTGTAGTTAGGAATTGAGAGTTTATCCGGGGTACCAAGTACATTGCTGTTTTCGTCACAAGTGAAATGACTTATATTTGCGTAGCCCACAAAAAGACAACCAGATGTTTGAGTTTATCGGAAAACGTAGGTGAGTAGTTGCCGGCTTATGTTTTTTGTTAAGTTGGCCAGTAAAGCGTGAATCGGTCGGGTGTAAAGGTGAAGGGATAACAATGGCGTGAATTTACAGGACTACGCATAATTACAATAACAAGAATTGTGATCCAGATACTTATCAACGATTACCGATACTCGATCACTATCGGGAAGTTACATCCCTCAATGGTTAATAGTGTAAAATTATGTAATTGCATTATTATGCTTGATAACTGATTTTATTTAGATATTTTAACTGTTGAAAGTGAGTTAATGAAAGTGTTTGTGTTTGTTTATTTGATAAGATTAAAGAAGAGAAGAAAGAGAAGAAAGTGAGAAGTTAGTAACACTGGTAGTTTGTTATGATTTAGAGTAAGCTTCACATTGACAGGTATATTGTGTGTGTTCTGGGCTTTAGACATGGAAACTTATTACGGCCAAATTTGGATGGAGATATTATAAAAGAAAGCGTAAAATAATTATACTAAGGAAATATAGATAGAACATGATTAGGCATTAAACGGAAGTTAATTTGATGATTTGTCACGTATTCTGCAAGAGAGTCTTTTGTGAATTGACTTAAATATATGTATTTGAGCTCAAAGCTGGACCCTCTAAAATGTAGTTGACAAAAAATAATCATCAATATTTTTCATAAATTTTCTTTCAAAAATTTCAATAAAAATGAAATTAATCCGTTTAAAAAATTTCAAAAAACTTCAAGAATTCCTTAATGGGGGAAGTTCCGCCATCATATTTTTCCTACATTAATATTTGATGGTAATTTACATGAGCATGGATTAAATTACTAATTTGCTCTAATACAACATATACAGCAAAATACAGAGTGGTGTTTTTAATGTGTCTTCAACTTAGTATTTGGGAGAAGCAGGTTTTAAAGGTTTTTCTTCAATGAATTGAAAGGAAAATAGTAATGAGTAGTAATAGTTAATATATTAATATATTAAGATATTATAATGAGTTTAATAATGATATAATAGATATATAGAGATAGATTATAAAGAATAATATATATATATTATATAGTAAATAGTAATAGTATATAGATATATATGATATAGAGATAATATATATTAGTAGATTAAATATAAATATAAAGATAGAATATTAGTAATAGTATATGAAAATAATAATAATGTAGTAACATAAGACAATGATAATAATAATAATATATACGTCAGTATGTAGCGCGAAATACGAATGAGGTACATTAATTAGCTCTTACTACCTTAGCGGGTGATGTAATAAATAAGAACCACAAATATACGGGCTATAATAATATGAAGATGCCACTAATAATTTATAAAGTAGTAATCAGAGTTGAAAGCCTGTGATTAGCCAGAACCTCTGAGTTGGACAGGGTAGGGTGAGTCCTACCAGGATAATATTATGAATGGAGTGGGTGGGGCAACGATTGTCCCACTTGGGTTGTCTATTGAGTGGAGGATACCCAAGATGGTGTTGATGGGTCTTTGAAAGGGCAGGGGGATCTGTATTGAGGGCGAAGAAGGTTGGCAAGCCAGGTTAAGGGGGGTGCATTTGGTCCGCACCCGGGAAGTTGGGAGGGAGCGCCAGGAAGAGTGTCTCAGTAGGAAGCCCTGAATGATCGGGGCTAGTGCGTGTAGATGAGTTGATACATAGGTCAAGAAAGAATTGAAGAGATTTGCATAACGTGTAAAATGAAGTTATATATACATACATTATCGAAAAGTGGGATTAAGTTCCTACTCTTACTGGGATCACACACCTGTGCAGAAGTACAAATTATTTAAATGTTAATTCATATTTAAAAATTGAGAGATATGCAAGGAGGGTATTTAGCTTCACCAAAAGGATCTAAAGTAAATCATGGCAATGTGGCTGGTGAGTGACATCATTAAACTACATAAGTCACTAGATACGGGGAACAGGCTGCATGATTACATGCAAATATTAAGCGAAATTATTGTTGCGTTAATAAAGAAATAAAGAATAAACTTGCTGAAGGATTGATGTGAGGGTAACAATATAGTTAGACAAGTTTCCTTGTGTTCTACCTTTAAACTATAAAATTTTTTAGCTTATGTTCCTAGTATGGATGAAAATATATGTTAATATAAAAAGTATTTTGGAAATACAAATCGTCATCATGTAAAAGTAGAAAATAACTTACATTAGACCTACACTTTTAACAAGCCAACAACATTGACCCAATAGAAGAAGCATTTTAAAAGATTAAAATTACTAATTAAAAAAATGTAAAAATTTTAGGGTTAAAGAAATGTGTTATAAAATTTAAAGTGTGTAATATGAATAGATAACATGCCAAACAATATTAAAATAGAAACTGTAGGACTCTTTTCTCTTTTCATTTCAGTTTCACTAAGGAGCCCCGTGTTTTGCCAAAAGTTAGTTAATGATAAGTTATAAAAAAAAGAGAATAGAGAATGGTTGGATTTCAAGTTGGGAATCAAGGGGGTAGGAATAGGGAATTTCGAAAGGTTCTATCAAGGAGTACTGGTCGGGCTCAGGAAGGATTGCTTGTGCTGCTGCAGAGGTTAATATTCCTTCACGCTTATTAAATGTAAATTTATGTTCTCTAAATAACTTAATATAAGCCATATAGCTACTATTGTGGCTAATACCAAAAGTTATATTTGTTTTGAACTTACTGGAACTGGAAATTGAATATTTATTTCAGACTATTGGCTGGTGTTCGATATTAATCAACATTAAAGATGTTATAATGATGGTGCTAATCAAAGTCAAGTAATGCTTATATATTGTATATATATACTATTATATAATATCATATTATATATAGTATATATTTATATTATAATATATATTATATTATATATAATATATATATTTATATATATATATATATATCACAACAAATAAGTAGTAGTGCGGCCGTTCATAATCGATCGGACATTATTATCCCTGTCACGTATTAACCCGTCCAAATTAACCGGATCGGTACGTTCATATTATCAGTATAAAGGCCAATCCAATCTTGATTTCGTACAAGTGGTTGTGCCACCACACATGAACTTTCGTACATATTATAAACAACGTTCAAGGACACCTCTTCAGCTGGCCTTTTCGCCTTGACTTACTTGCATCATTCGTGTGCTAACTCTCCCACGTTCTTTCACTGGTACGATCGTCTTCCTATATTAACCGATGGTCATGACCATTCTGTAGCAGCCTGCTTACGTTTTGCCATTAACCTCTATACACAAATCGTACCTTCTCGCGATTGGGAAATTCATACATATGCCCCACTACATTTACGTCCCTTTTAACCCACCCACAACGGGAAACGTCATACTGGCGTGCTACCACACATATTCTAACCAGCAGCCTACGTGTCAGTGAAGAAGAAATCATACAAGAAATTATAGTTAAAATTTATATAATATTATTTATTTATATCAATATTAATAATAATATAATTACATAATAATACTTTAACAAGATACTTTAATACTCCTTGTGTACGGCCCCAAGCATTGAGGGCCAATTAAAAAAAAAAAAATCACATTTTACTATGTCCAATGATGAAGATTTAAGAAAGTGCTAAAACCAGATGCAATTTTATAAATAAGCATGGATAGTGCCAACCCGGAAATGGACTTTTTAAATAGGAAACTGTTTTAATATATATTATTTCATAAACCGATTTATAATATTAAACCATTACTATATAATATATGTATTCTATATCTTTTATTTATATATAATATTATTTATATTATATATATTATATATATCTTCTATCTCTTTTTTCAACTTGGGTGGAAGATGACGAAGAAAAAAGACGAAAGTAGAAGATACGAAAATTGAAAGACAGGCTTCGCTCCCCTCTGTACTATTGTAAGGCTTCGTTGCCCAGTCAAAATCACTAGAGCTTCGAGACGCCGAGGCTTCCTTGGCATCGTCCGTAAGGGTTTCACCTTGGTAGCGGTGGGCAAAACTACACCCTACAACTCACGCTACCCATTATGCACCTTTATTCTCGCCTTGCAAATACATTTTTCTCTTGATTTATTAGACCTCACTTTTTTCTTCGTCTCGAGCAGGTGGGCCAAAATTGCTCTCTTTAAATACTGCTTGTAAAGCGAGGTTTTCTTCTCTGATCGTTTGACAAACATTTAATCTTTATTTATTTTCTCTTGTTTACTTTTTAAAAGTTCAATATACGTTTTATATTATATTATACTTTTTTATATATATTTAATTATATTATATATTATATATTATATATTATTATATTTATATATATATTATATATATATTATATATTTATATTTATATTTATATTTATTTATACTATTAATTTTATATATTATATATTATATATATATTTTATTTTATTATTTATATATATTTTCTATTATTTTATATTTTATATTATTATAGTTATATATATATGTCAATAGAAAGAAATAGAAAGAAACATAAAGACATAGAAAGACACAGAAAAAGCAATATCTTGGATAGAAAAAGGTAGAAAGGGAGAGAAGTGGATAAAAAAAATTGCCAATCTGATTAAGTTCTATTTTAAATGTTATCGATAACAGTGATGCTTCCCTGGACTGGATGTTTATTTTTGTAGATGGACATACAATATCAAATATTTTATTATTATGACTACTCTCTGCTTATTTATAATGTTATACATTCTAATAAGTTCCATATGCCAGGGTACGGTAAGTGATATACTAATAAAACAAATGGGAATCTATCAATCTTACTCTATACTTTAATTCGTCACTATTATTCCAGTAGGTGCTCATTTATAACACTGCACTTTCATACCTGTCATTATGAGATCATCATACACAAATAGATCTAGGGGATACTTTATTCAGTATGCTGTATATAGCTATTACTATTAGTATATACAATGTTGACTCATTCTTTAAGAGACGTGTGGGCAATCTTCGATTACTTCGACGAGTATCGCCCGGACGTTCCAGCTGATCTCGAATTTTTCGACATTTTGAATGTTTTCAATGCTATTGTGGCAATGGCAGATGGCGTCACTATACACTATTTAATCGAGTAGTATGCTTGGGTTGCAATGTTGGCAAGGATTTTGAATGTTGGGGGAGGAGTTCGTGAAATATCAATTTATATTCTGAAGGCGGAAGGAGTGGTGCTCTACGTCTTTTGAATTTAAGGTGTTTAGGCAGTTCTAGTTTGTCACTATTGTAGGGAGTTTGGTGGAGTGTTGATTGAAGGTAGGTACTTTAGTGTTGAGTATGTGTGATGCTAGTTTCGGTCATTGTAGTGTGGTGTATGTGTTATATGTTTTTTTCGTGTTCGGGTGGTGATGTGAGAGAATGTCAATACTGCTCCACGCTATTAATGTTGCTCCAATGAACAAGAAGATACTAACGCAAGAGGGCCACATCATTCGCAAGCTCTGAAATTCTACATTAAAAAACAAAACGAACCAAGAACCACAGCTCACAAATGAACAAGACAAACACTATGTTCAATTTACAACAAAACTCACCCCGGTACAAAATTGAGTTCTAGCTCATAAATTCATAAATACCAAAATGTAAAAAAATACATACCACTAGAAAACATAAAAATGCCCAAAAAGAGCTGGAACAATAATCAACTATAGAAACTAGTCCACTAATTCATACAATAACATCAACAAAGCATACAAATTACTTCTCCTATTACAAAAGCAGGCAAAAAAGCCATTCAGAGGATATATAATCACCCTAACCGACATGAACTAATCCAAGATCGGTCCAGAAAACACATTCCTCCAACAACCAGTTATATTAAACACCAATATAATTAAACATTTTCAAAAATTCAGGCTTTCTCACCAAGAAATCCACCCACGAATACACAAGAAGATGGAAAACATTAATAATGGAACTCACCAACAATCATAACTCCTCAAACAAACACAAATCACCCATCAACAAAAGCAAGCATTTCGCATCATTCGAAGGCAGAGTCCAAAACCACACCACTCGAAACAGGAAAATCGTCAAAGCTCAAGAAAAAAACTCGCATGACCAAAAAAATACACAGGACCTGAAAATAAAAGAACTTAAATCACCTGCAACGTGCCAGTTAATCTCACAACACTGGGACCCGTTTTACTCAATAGAAAATTATATATAACAGCTTCCCCCATTCATTTATTCCGTTTTGGAAAGCTTATTTACAAATAACAGAAAAGTCCTTATTAACTTATCATATCGCAATGTTTATATCAACCTATGAACTACTGAAACATACTAAACAATAATAATCTAAACCACAATTCAAACAGTTAAAAATAATACATGTCAAATTTACAACCAAAGTAACGCTAATCTACAAATATCAATTATGGCAATCAATACAAAGATTGATCGTCCCAAACTAATGATCCAAAAATAACTACATCATAATCTAAAGAATTGTTCCCTTTCTTTACAGATGAGCCAATACCACTAAATACAGATTAGTATTAAAAAAAAAAAAAAAATAGCATCCACAAACAGAGTACCAGGAGTATATATCCCACACTATTCAACTATTTTAGGACCGATTCAACCCTAAATACAATATAACATTGCAGATACATTACTAGTCCTAAATCCGAACTAAACAGTAACATTAGCACAAATAATACAATTTAAACTTGGCTAACAGAAAACGATGTTCAGGCTCACAATAAAATTTCAATTCTTATCATCATGGATGCACTTGGGGCCACCCCCCAAGTCTACTTAAAACTTTGTTATGCCCTTACAAAATCATTAGCGTTTCCTGTATCTCAAGAGCATACCTTACAAACACACAGAACACTTGATTATCTACAACATAGAATGATTTAGTACATTGTGGCACAGACTCCACAACAATAACCAATATCCCACCATATACAACATTTTAACACCGCTAACTACGTTTCTCAATGGACCATATGTAATATAGCAGAAACTCCGCAATGACACCGAAGCTCTGGAATATAGAGGTGAATTACAAAACAGAGTCTACTGAAAATCAAAATTTACATAGACACACAAATGAATGATAGAACAATTCTTTTCAACCTGAACCATGAAACAGTGTGACTTTACCCACAAGATCAAAACCCTTCTTCCCAGTCATATATTTAGAATTCTTGAAACAACATTCCACTCCCAACAATTATGACACTAGCAGGGAAATTAGATTGCCAGAACAAACAATAACAAACCCAGACAATAGCTAATCACTCCCCCTCACAGATCAGTCAGTCACTTTGCCAAGCTAAGATGCCGGGCACTAGGAATACAATACTAAAACCAGATCACCTTACACCCCAAAATTATCCCCAACTGTAGCCAGGTTTGAGGAATCCTACTTCTTTCTTTCTGTTTAAATTCTTCTAAGCGTGAAGATATATCTGGGGGAATCTGGAGTTAATTCAAGCTTAAATTCACCTTAAGGGGGCTTAAGGATGGGGAAGGAGGAGAATGTAAAAAAGGTGTATATCTATATATAACTATATATTTTTTTATATATAGATATTATTTATATTTATATAATATATTATTATTAATATATAATATTATATTTTTATTTATATTATATAATTTTTTATATTATTTATATATTTTTATTATATATATATTATACAGGTGTATATATTTTATTTTATTATATTTTATATATTTATATTTATTATATTATTTTTTACTGGTATATTTATTTAATATATTATTAATATATATTATTATTATTATATATATTATTATTTTATTTTTATATTATATATTATTATATTATATATATAAATAATATATTATATATTATTTTATATTATATTTATATTATATTATTTTATATATATTATAATTATCTTGAATACTTACTTATTATCAAATATAGCTCCATTATTCATGGGCAGTATTGAGACTTGTTCGGGGTCAGAACTAGGGTGACACCAAGGAGCGAATTGGAGGCAGTTTCTTCAAAATAATCGTTTTGCATTTTCTGTTCTGTCCATAATGGGGGAAGTTATCTCCTACTTAATCTTGAACTATTTTGTGGTGCAGCGGTTTGTAATTTAACTTTCTCTCTATAGCACAGAATGTTTTGATGCTAAGGTAAAGTTGTTATTGGAGGTAGTGGCTCCTTAGTTTCTATCGATAAATGATTGGAGATCCGCTAGGGCCTTAGGCTACAAATTTTCATTCTGTGACCGTTGAATACAAGTTAAGACAAATTAGAAGACATGTGATTTTTATAACTTTTTCAGAGACATGAAGTAATTATATTAGATTCAGAACAACTCTTACGTTTGGGAATATTTTTTAAATTGAATACATGAGTTAAATAATTTTATTAGAAAATAGTGTTTTATTATATATTTTTATATATAACTATAATATAAATATATATTTTATATATATACTTATACTATATTTATATTATATATATTTATATATTACTATAGTAATATATATTAATATATATATTATATATTATTTATTATATATATTTATTATTATATTTTAATATATTATTATATTATATATATTGTATATATATTATATTTATATTATTTATATTATATATATATTTTATATATATATATTTATTTTTATATATATATATATATATATTTATATATATTATATATAGGTATATATATATATATATTTATTTATATATATATTATATAATATATTATATTTATTTTATTTAATATCATTTATATATATTAGCTATATATATATACGGTATATTATATATTTATAATTTATATATATTATTTATATATATTATTATATTATTTTTATATTATTCATATTTATATTTTATTATATTATACGATAAACTATATATATATTACATTATATTAACTATATATATTTTTTATATTTCTATTATCATTATTTATATTAATATACTAAATAATAAGTATTAGGATATCTTGTATATTATAGCTTACTAAAAGATGTTGAATATCGCATTGGAATGGATTAGGGGGAAATATACCAACGTGGGTAGGTAACTTGTGGGGAAATAATTTGGACAGAAGTTCATAATGTGGGTGTAGCTAAAAAGTCGATTTAAGTAAAAATTATAGTAGTTCAAGTAATAGTATTATATTCATATGTATTAATTTTATTTTTACAATTAGTATAAAATTTAAGAATTTTTTTTATAAATTATTAAACCAAAGGTTTCTATTAGACAAAGCTCCTGTTATATAATATATATATACTATTATATTATATATATATATATATTATATACACTAATATATATATTATATATATTTAACGATAGGGCGGGTGGACCACTGTGCGTTGTTAAGGCGTTCTGCTCTAGTCCTCTTAATATTCCTACATATATTTACTACTTTATATTTTATATACTGACCATTATTATTTAAGTAAATATTCTTTACCAGCAATCAGTCAGATGAATTAGCTGGAATAGTTTTTTTGTAAAATTTATAAGTAATGCATTCTATTTTAAGAAAAAGTATTAGAAGTTTAAGAAAAATCTCATTTTTTATAGTAAATATTCCATTTACAGTATTTATTCAAAGGGAAAATAGATGATCCATTATTAGTATATATATATATTATATTGATATATATAATATTATATACTTCGGCAACATGCTAGTTGAAACTTTAATTTACACACTTATATATATACGTTATTATATTATTATATATTATGATATTAATTATATATATATGGCTTTATATATTTAAATTTCACTTAGTTGCAAAAGGTGGACAAGGTTAGTTTTATTTTTTAAAAGACAGATACAATAAAGATATAACTAATTAAACTTAATACAATTAAAAGTTTAATTCGTTTTTATTTGCTTAGAGAGGGCTGCATTATTTTCTGTTTGAGTATATAATCGGACGCGTAATGTTACAATGTCACACAATTATTGAAATTAATAAATTTAATGTATAAAAGACCTGACAAATAGGTTTAATGTATTGTCATGCAGGTTTACTTCTTTCATGCATTGGGGTTCTCGTTTTGTACCAGCAATTGAATTCGATGAGTTCAGTATAAGATTATGTTGGGTCAAAATCCATTGTAATAGACTACATATCCCAAAAAATTTGATCCTTTATCTGATGATTTTTAATAGTTTGGTTTATTTATAATTTTAAAGGCAAGTGAAGAGAAGATGACGAAAATTTAATAATTCTTTTATTATTTTTAAAGGATAATATCAATGTTTTTCTTAATTTAAAGATTTACTGATTTTTTAATTTTTTTTGATAACATTTTTTTGATTATGATGATTTCAACTGTTATGAATCAAATATTTAATAGATTAAATTAAATATTAGCAATAATATTTATTGATATGTGTGACAGATGATACAAAAATATCCTAATTACTTACCATTATATCTATTCATTAATATTTTTGCTAAGTGTCTATATATACTTATGAATATATATATAACCCTATTTATATATTATATATACTTTCATCATCTATACAATTACTATTATTACTATACTATTAATATATACCCTATTATTATATTTAGTCTAACCGTTAGGTATAGGTTCAACTTCATGGTAAACATATATCTATCTTAGGTTATGTTATAGGCCTTATGTTTCCAATGATATTATAGGTAGGCGTCTTTTATGTGTCTCACTTACTAGTTCAGGCGTGCGGTTGCGATTGCGCCGGTTATGATAAAGTTTTGATAAATATTACTTTTACCTTCTGTATACCTAATTAACAAATCTCTATGCATTAACCGGGTTCGCTATCTTTGAGGGGACCTTGAGGCCTATATGAGATCATGTATTTACTGTACCGCTACCTACCTGTAATGTACAATATAGTATAAAAGTTGCTAACACTCAACTTAGATGGCATTTGACTTGTCATTTATTATAGCTTATTCCATATGATATATATATATATACTTTATCGATATATATTGTTTCGTCCGTGAGTCACATAATTTAGTACTATTTTATCTCTTACTACTATGGTCATATTATATATATAGGTATACTGCCATACATAGATCGTTACTGTCACTTGATTTATGGCATTCTGCTCTCCGTGTCTCTCTCTCTCTCTCTCTCTTAGTTCATAGTTTACGGCATACACTTTTTTAATAATATTATTTTTTTTATTATTTATTGTAGCATATTATTATCTCATGTTAAATGATAGTTTTAACATTACAATTAAGATATTAAAAACTAAATATAGATACTGTATTCATTTGTAATGTATTTAAATTTTTACGAATGAATTGTATTTCTTATTATTTATGATCTATAGCGTCAGTTATATTTATTTTTATTGAAAACTTTAACAAAATGTTAAAAATCAGTTAGAAAATAAATTTTTGACAATTTATCTTTTATTATAATTAAAGTGTTTATCAAATGTTATTAATACAGTATCTACATGATTCAGAATACACGGACCTCCACATTTACCGCACCTGTTGATAGGAGTACTCACCATAAGTAGTTTACTTCATTTTAAAATTATCAATATCGGTATTTATCAATATCATACATTTTTACGTATCGTACGCAAAGACTTGAACACATTGATAGTATATTTTTAGATACCTGAAATTGGTATTAAATTGTTCTGTTGTGTTCACTTTTCATATGATGCATTTTCCTTCTTATTGCCATTTTTTATATGATGAAATTCAGTAATGCAGGGTTATCTCGATAGATATTACATTATTCAAATTTAAATATCAATCAATTTCTAGTATGATCCTAACATATGTTTTTGTACTAGGGGTGTTTGATCCAATTGTTGATGAATAATTCTGTCGCAATCTAACCACACAAGGACAAAGATAGAGTAAGGCAACTGCCCCTCTGTGTTATCTACATAGAGTTGCTCATGATTTACGAACCTGCAATAATATTGAATTACCTCACATCGTTGGGGGGCTTAGATACTCTAATCTCTGCTTGATTTATTTTGCGCGCAGTGTGCTGCAAGGATGGCTTTCTTCTATTGTATGTGTTCTGTTTTATTTATTTTTTATTTTTTCTTATCATGCTCATCACGGCTGCCTAATAATTTGCTTTTTTAAAACTTTTCCAGTTTTCTCCTTCTATACATCGGGCCTCTTAAGACAACTACTCGGGTTGCTGTCGGACAATTATTTGTACGGTTAGCGGCGGTTTCAGGTTCTCGCTCTTCTCGCTAGAGCATTTATTATAGCTGACAATTTGTATTAAGCAATTTGCTCTCGAGATAGCCTATCGTTGATCAGGCAAGAACATAAATATGACGTTATCCTTGAGAAACGTTTAGGATGGATCTCTATGAGCGATCTGATTTTGTTTTTATCGCTTATATGATTTTAAATTAGGTACGAATGAAATATTAAATTTCATACTGCACATTTTAAATAAGTTCGTTTACAAGCTTCTCTCAGTGTTTCTTATTTACTTTACGCTCTCTCTGCTCGTTCATACTCGGTGCTCTATGAGAAATGTATGAATATCCATTTTGACCACGCTGACGTCAGTGGACTGATATGCATGCGAAATAGATACGATACTCTGATCTCTACAAGACCAATAACCATTTACTGAAAACTCTGCTACATTTCGCCTCATATATATTAGTTAATGCTGACTCACTATCTAAATGATTAAATTGTATACTATGATTTGGATATGGTAATTAATAGGGTATACTATAGACGCTCTATGCATCTTGATAATTTTTTTTTACTTTCGTTTAGAAGCATTTGCCAAAATAGAAGGTAATTTGCTTATCACGTGTAGAAGAGGAGTTTTTTTGTCTATACTTTCATAATCATTTACTGAAGGTGTTCTCAGATAGAGTGAGAATTCTGAAATTTTTTTAAGCTCTATTTTGATCAAATGCATTTTAGTACTCTTTAGTCAACATTATGTTTGTAAAAAGCGGGTGGCTCAGCGAAGTCATAATAGCCTCCTATCATATATAGTAGTAGTCAGTGGGAGGTATATTCGTCTTTTCATTGTGAACGATATATAATCCTTGGTGTGCAAGTATTGTCTCAGAATAAATATAGTTAGTATATCACTTACTGATTTCATGTTTTCGAATAAATACGATTGGAAGTTAGTCATTGAATGCATTTATGTGCTGTGTGCTTTGTCTTGCTTTTGTGCTCACGCAGCGCACTCGCTCAGAGTGATAGGTATTATTTGTGATGCAGGATAACATCGCTCCGATCTGTTATCTGGGCGGAGCATCCGCACTTATTAAAGATCCTATCCGCATTAATGCGCTTTTGCCTGCGCATGTGAGCGGATATTTATTGTTTGTATGTGATTTGACAAAGAATTTATAATAAAAATACTGTAAGATTAATCTGAAAATTGGAAAATTGAAATTGGTTTATGGAAATTCAAGAAAGTTTGACATTCCATTTTTCTGTTATCACAAGACGTTCCAAACTAGCTGGATAGTTACACTTCATGGTATGGTATTGGTACTTTGTCATAGAAACCTCTTAGCTTTGTTACGCCAGTGTCGTTTTTCAAAGCTTTCTTGTACAATAATTAGTGAAATCGACATTATAATCACACTGCATAAGCTATTGAAACCATTTTAAAAAGGAAAATTACCAAAAAAAATCAGCGCATTACAGCTTCTGTCTCGATGTAATACCATTCAAGATTCTAAAGATTTTTTTGGACATTTTCAAATGAATATGTAAGTGATTGTAAAATAGAATGGTAATTTGTAAAAACTAAAAGCTGAAAACGCTTTTGGTTATGTGGAAGTTAAGAACCTTCATACTTTACAAAATATAATCGGTCTTAAAGGGCAATTTTTTTTTCTATATTATAATTTAAAAACAAAGGTTAAATCGTCACTCTATGTTGCAGTTTGAAAAACTTCAACCGAACAGTCTATTAAGGTAGTAATGCATTTAAAGTGAAAATCATCGGAAATACACGGAATGCAGAGGAATTTTCAATAAAGTACTTCATATGACCAGATTTATCTGTCGATTTACAAGTACGTGTGATGAGAGACCGCACTACCAAGCTGAAGTGGTCAATTGTTGAAAACTATCACAAGAAACGAGCTAGATTACAAATGATGATGTATACTGCTTGGGTGGAAAGTTAAGCAAGTTGTTTACCCACACTTGTGTAAACTTGCAAGGACCCCAACTTACCTTCAAGTGAGAAGATGTATTTAGCAATGCTGGGCAAAAGGGTATCTGTATAGATTTATGAAATTCCAGAAACGGGACTTCATCAGGAAAGGCCAGTAATATTGCCTGTTCTCAGACTGTACCTTCCGACATTGATTAATAGTTATGAATTTCAATCTAGTGCAAAAGGACTTACCTGAAAACCCTCATAGGCGGGAGGTTGGAAAGGGATTTGATTTGGGTGCATTTAAGTTGGGTCCCGTCCCGCACCTTGGTAATTACCATTATCTGAATAGATGGTGGTAAACGTCGATAATATAATAGGTGTTAATAATCACCTCATATATTTAATATATATATATATATTATAATACTAGTCTATTATAATATATTTTTTATTATTATATATTATTCTACTTATGACTACAATCTTACAGCAGAAAAATATAAAAGTAAGCTTAAAAGTTTGTCAAATTTTTTGCCTACTTAGCTATATATATATATTAACTCTATATTAACTACTACTATATAATACTCATAACTTTTAACCATATAATATAATCTTAGTATGCGGGCTGTTATATATACTATTTTATATATATAGGCTCGAGTTTAATCTGTTATTTAGTTTTTCAGAAACATTGAGTATGAGAGAAGTATATTATAATTATATATATAATATATATATAGGCTTATTATATATATTATATATCAGCTCATAACCCCGCTATATAATAACATCCTCATCCGCATTATGCGAAGAAAAAAAGACATCTGCATGCAATCACTAGTTTTATTTACGTATTAATATCCTTTTGTTCTTTTCTTTTTTCATTTCTTTGCCCTGTTCCCTACTACAGTTAATAAACTAATGTGTAGGATCGATTCCAAAATTAGGGAAGGTTTGGAAAATTTTGAAGTGAAAAATATGAAAATTGTGCGCGAAAAATTAATAAATAGTACACCATTATTAAGATAATGTTTTAACGATGCACCTTTGTATATATAATATATGAGTATATATAGTACGTACTATATACTATATATGATTATATTATAACTATATAATAATATTATTAATGGTATACTATACTATTATATATATATATACTTATACTATTATACTTATACTATATTTTTATACTATACTTATATTACAGCTTATAATAGATATGTATATACGGATATATTATTATATTATATATTATATACTATATCTATATTCCATATTTATTATCAAAAGGTGTGGAATTTGGCCGGCGTATTGCAGAAACAGGCTTTACTACTATACTACCCGTCTATATATAGATTTTAGTAATATATATATTTATAATTTATATAATATACTTATATATCAATATATATATGTATATATATATATATATAATATATATATATATACTATCTATATCGGCCGTATATACTATTAAGTCCCTATTAGTATTCCCTCTATTAAATTAAATCCATACCTGCGTATTATATTAACTTAACCCCATATAATACACTAAATTATATACATATTACATTATTATTATTATATCTACTTTTAAAAGTTGTATATCTATATTATTATATATATCAGCTCGCGCTATATATCTATATTAATATGTTATTATATTATATATATCTATTATATATTAATAATACATTATGTATTATTATATAATATACATATTTAATATGATTAAATTATATACTATATTATTATATATATAATTATATTATATATATATAATATTTATTACTATATAATATATACATATACTATATATTCAGTATATATATGTATATAATATATATATATACTATATATATATATATTATACAATATTATATATATATAATCTATTATATATTATATATATATATCTATATATATATTATTATTATTATATATATATATATATATAATATATACCTATATATATTATTATATATAGATAGTATATAATATATTTATATTCGGGTAAATATATTTATATAGTTGTGTCTCATAAATTTATAACATGTATAAGCAATCTATCGAATTTTCTAAAACCAGCAGAAATAAATCTAATATGTTTTGCTCTCTGTAGCATCTCACCATTTGTAGCCCCCACATAAATGACATAAAATTCTTAATTTTCAGGCAATTTTATCGAATAAAACAAAGCAAACCTGATAGATTTTTCCTGACCTCTTATGACACGATGCGTTCCGGGTGTTTTTGTGATTCTGTGGTGCATCCTTCTTTAATATGACATTTTTCATTTCTTTGAATACCTCTTGATTTTATGAACTATTATATATCACTTTCAACTTCTTACAACTTTTTTCGATTGACTATTATAAACTGTTGGATACTCGCCGGATTCCCGATCATATGTTATATAGGTGGTTATTTAAATATTGTGTCTATAGATACTCTAGAAGACATGCATGAAAGATAGTGGTTTGAGATTTTTTGAAATTTGTGTGGTTCTCAGCACATAGCATCGATGATTCACAAACTACACAATATAGTCTTGCTTCTATATGTAAATGAAAAAAATTGTGACATCTAAATTAAGTCGTTTTTGTGTTCATTTCTCAAATACCAGATGAAATTTTCCTGTATAATTAAAGAAGATACACATTTCTTGCTTAGATTAGTTTTGTTTTGTATATGCAAATAGTTTTGAACTTTTCTTGGAACAAGTTTTTTAAAATATCACTTCTTTGAGAATTTGAAAAAAAAAATTTTTTCTTGAAGTGTGCAAAGAGAGGCATTTATAACGTCTAAGTAAATCAAAATGTATCTTCACCCGGGACTTGGCAAGCACATGAAAATTTGATGACTTTTGACTATAGGACAGTGAGCAATAAAAGATTAAATAATTCCTAATATTTCATTTTTTTATCACCAAAAAAAGTAATAAAAAAATAAAAAAAAAAAATTTAAAGTAGAAAATATTGACTCATATTCTTTCTACTCATTACATCCAAATTTTAGGGACTTGCTTTAATTTCGCGTACATAGCATATCATCCAGTTTATCTCTTATGATCTGTAGACTCGCAAAGTTACTCTTTGTACTAAGCTCAAAAAAAAAAAAAAAAAAATAAATAATATAAATACAAAAATCCAGAGATCACTCTAATGTGCAACCATATATCAAACATAGAAAAATGGCTAATACTATGACAATATATGCATATATGGAAAATTATGTAATAAAAAATATGTTATCTTCCCAGACTAATTTATGCCCTGAAAATTTCTTTCTGATGTCCAATGTAAGAGTCAGACCTTAAGCAATGGAGACTTTTAAGGATAATGTTAAACACTATTTCGCATAAACTCTTTTGGACCTATTTCAGGACAAGGGCTCACTAAGAAAGTTAGGTTTGAATTTTTGACGTTACATAAGCACCAAATTTCAAATAAATCAAAAAACATTTGGTTGCATTCTCTAGTGCAATTAGATGCTATCTATTTATATTTCAAGTTTGAAACTCATTTCGAAAATATTTTGCAGCGAGTGTTTGAAGGATGTATGAAGTGTGGTAGAGGACAATAGTCAAACCTTAGTATTTACCATCCACAAAATGAAAAATTACCTGAAAAAGTCTACTCTCTTCAAGGATAACCTGGAGGTCCTCGCTTTTAGATGTTAAAAAAATCTTACAGTTTTGCTATATTTTTCGATCAAAATTACCTAAAAATTAAGATTTTTATGTTCATTTTTAGGTGGGGGCTGAAATGGGGTCCTGCTGGAGCAAATATTGGACTTTGCCCTTAATAAAAACAATTTTTGTAAATAAAGGAATTTCAATTCATGTAAGATGGTGTAGGTGTAGGTGTTTTAAGGTGAATTTTAGTTTTTTTTCACTTTCATTTAAAAAATTATCTTCATTTCTTAACATTCTATTTGTTTATTTATAGATTTTATTACTATTTGAAATTATTTACATATGTTGGAAAAAAGAGATTGATCGAATGAAATTAAAAAGTTC